>OW679199.1:143841530-144116856 GCA_940337035.1 Agriotes lineatus | reverse complement strand
GGTTGTTATCTCACTTCATACTGTTTTTTTTCTGACAGCGCTCCCCAAATGTTTGTTCGTTCTATAGTTGTTGGTTAAGAATACAGATAAAAATTAGGTCTTCTCTATTTTTTTAAATTAATTTTTGTTACTCGGCCGAGTAGTGAATATAAGACCGAGCACCGAGTACTCATTACTTGGCGAAAACTTTGACCGAGCACCGAATACGCGAGCTACTCGTTGCAGCCCTAGTCTCGGCGTAATGAAAATGGTGGGAAGATCGCACCATAAGGATGAAGTAGTTTCTCCGGTATACATAATGTCGTTCCCTGTCAATGGGGGTTGCTATTGTTCTTTATGCTTTCCAATGGTTTCTATTTAGTTCAGGAGCCGTAGTTTAGTCCACAAGGTGAGCATTTCTTATACTAATACATATGAATCGATCTACCAGAAAACTCTAACCTGTATATGATTTTCATGAAAGTTTCAGTTGATTGGCTTACCGATTAGTACTTCATTCTTTTCACTTTCTATTCTTCAATTTGCTCTTGATGTCCCCCGCATAGCAAATCGTTAAATAATCTCAGGGTAATCAAAACGGACATCATAGGTAGCCCATACCATAAGGATGAAGAAAAACAAATGCACGAATATAATAAAGCAGCGATCGAAATTGACAATATTGGCAGGACCATAAGAAGGGACGGATGAGAGAAAGTGGAAAGTGGGGATTCACCGAGATATAAATAACTGCAGTTCCCCTATAATGTCAAATATTCGACTTCTTCCTAAACCTACTACAATGTTGGATTAACGTCCTTAACAAAACTTAATCGATTCAAGAGCTAAGCGTGTTGAACTTTTGAGAATTGTTACCGTTGGCTAAACGTTAATCATAAAAATTAAAAACTTCTATCTGCAACAGCTTTGAAACGCAAAAGCTCAAAACGACAGTTAGAAATTGGACGAAACAAAGGAAACGAGGGCGCTGATTGCCACGAGTACAGATTCAATTTCCGCTAATGTATTAGTTAGTACCTCGCTTTTCATGACTAACCGGTTCGTTTATTAAAAGTGTTTTAGAAATTGAATACATTTACTGGCACATGTATGCAACTCGATCGTATTTTGTAAATCGCCGGCTTCTCAACATGGTATATCGCATGTGTCATTTGTTAGTTTAGTTAGATAAGACTTCTATTTATTGTAAAATAGAACCAATTATCAACTTGAATAAACGTATCAATCGCAATCACGTCGCCGGTCAAAAATAAACAAACTATGCCTGCCATAACATATTTTAATTCGCAAAACAGAAACAATGATAAAAACCATAAGCTACGATGTAAGAAATTAAACACGATAACGAATTGGTATACATACAGCACGTGTTTAAGACGGAATAGTTGTACCTACATTATTACCCTAGACAAAACAATCCTACACCAAGAATAAGATATGGGTAGAATGTAAACAAAAGGAGGCATACTCATCGTTCAGGCCAATATAACAATGAAAATAGACAAAGCTCCAAGGAACTATTTAAACTTGTATAGCGGCATTTTGAAAAGTTGAGGTTATGCGTCTGTTCTATCCTCTTTCACCTGTTACATACTGCTGTCTTATATCTTATTTCTTATTCTATTTCGTCTCTTTATCTACACTTGTTCTCGGTGTGTCCATTTGCGCTGTTCTACTGTTTTGTTTTACTCGGCTCGTGTTTCTGCTACAGACGTCAAAAGTGATCTAACCATGGTCTTATGTTTTTTTTTCACTTTACCTCAGTGCAAAGATTTCTATTATTATTATTTATTATGTTAAATCTCATATATATCTAGACGCGCGAGATTCTTTTTCAGTATGCTCTCGTTACTCCTGAGCGTGGCATATTTTGGAAATCCACAACTTGCTGAATAATTTTTCTTTAGTTTCCAACTTAACCCCAAGTGGCTCCTCAATATAATCATCGTGTTAGATTTATAATTTTAATGTAATTGCCATCCACGTAACTGTAAATACATACATTTTACTCTTCCTACCTGCTTCGTCCCTTGGTGCCGTTATCTTCACCGCCTACTTTCGTTCAACTTTCAGTTTCTGTGTACGTGTTCATCGTTTCGGTTCCAACCACACGTAACAACTTGAAGTATTTGGGTGCAATTGCACTATTTCCTATTTTGCAATTCCAAAATAGTCGTGCTGGTTATTATTTGTCGTTTAATTGACACACCGATTTGGTTGTTGCTGTTGATACCTCCATATTATTTTTTATCATATGTAAAAGTCCTCTCAGACAGGAATTCATATGGCGACATCTCGATAACAAACGGGAGGGGTTCGAATACGAACGAGCAAGAAAAATAAACTACATACTTTTACCAACGTCGGCCAGTGACAACTGCAATACATTTTCGAAAACGTTCTGGAAACTTGTGAATAGGTGAATCCCACTTTCAAAAATATTTGGTTGTCCACGTATGCAATCGTACACAGCGGTAATGACTTCATCATTAGTCTTGAATTGCGGACCACCCAAAAGGCTTACAATGGTTCAAATGAGTCGCCTTGACGTACCTATACATTTTACTTCATTTGTAAAGCGGTTTCCACTGCCTTTGTTATAACATCTGCATCTAAATTTCTATCAACTGCAATAATTTCTCCATTTTCAACATGTTATTACATAATATTGTTCACTGCTTTTTTCAACATACTTTTACAATTCATTCATAATTTCGTCAAAGCCAAAGGCTTTTCTGTTCTTTACTGTTTTATTTTCCTCATTACTCGTGATTTCCTTTGTGTCCACCTTCTATCTGAAGGATCTGTTACATTCTTCACCCTCTTGGTGCAATTGCAGAAAATGTTCTTACCAGCGGTCGGTATCTATGGCACTGCTCTTGGTTTCTCCACACTTGCTTGTGTGGGCCATATATATCGAGAGATCCAAAAAAAAACTGTTCCTCAGCGGGCTGTGGAAATTCAAGGTATGAATAATATTTTGGTGACACTGTACGTCAATGTCAAATTCGAGGTTATCAGGTTAGGTTTTCTGTCAGTTATGACACAAAATGACGCAAATCCTAACCTGCTAACCTCGAATTTGACATTGACGTACAGTGTCACCAAAATATTATTCATACCTTGAATTTCCACAGCCCGCTAAGGAACAGTTTTTTTTTGGATCTCTCGATACATATCAGTGGAGGTGGCTCAGAGGTACGACTTTCTGGTTCAGAGCCAGACAATCTGGGTTCAAACCCTGGTAATTCCAACGGTTTTCACTGCGATTTCGCAATTTGGCTATCTGAATATTTTAAATTAATGCATCAGGTGCCGTTGTAGCTGTTCCCACTATATGCTAGAACGTAGTGTATGCCATATTTATGGTTTATTAACAATTATTATGAGGAAATACTAGTTCAATGTCCTGTTTATTACCGAAAAATCAAGTATAGCAAAGCTGTTGACAAGTAACATCGCACTCTTGACTTAAATCGACAATAAAGAAAGCCTCAAATTGCATTTTATCGATATATCAATATTTAGAGCCCAAGATTATTGCTCCCAGATAAACAAATAAACGCATTTTTAAGTTTGTTTACGTCCCGAGCAGTTACCTCTAATAAAACGCGTCTGGATAGCGGATCGGACGGCATTAGTGGGCTTTATTAGCGTCCAAGTTCAAAGACCTCCGCGAATTTTATCGCAGATAGGGAGCGCGCGACAAGCTCGGATCGGCAACGCAGGCGTCCCGCGGGAAGACGCGTCTCCGCGAAGGGCGGCGGCGTTTCGATTCCCGGCCTCCATTTGCAATCCGCAACTTTCTCTGGGCGAGGGCGACGCCGGGGAGGGTGCGTCGCGTGACGTCACGCGGCCGCGACTCGGCTGGTCCACGTCTAGTCGAACACTTGTTGAGGACGCGGTGCGCCGCGGCCAAGACCTTACTAAAATGGCGCGGCCTCGAGGTTAACAGCTCAGGATCCAGCGATCCTTTGGAGAAAAACTTGCTCGGATCGTTTTTGATCGGTTTGTCAATACGGGGGGCAACGACCCGACGCGCGCTGGATTCGGCCGATTTTCAGCGGCCCCGGCGGCCTTGTGAAAATCCAGACGCTACAACTAACAGGCCTTCGGGCGAGTGATTTGTTTGTTTGCTACGGACGGCGTCTAACACAAGTAATCGAGCAATATAGCTGTGATGTTGCAACGCAGCAAATATTGTTTTTCATATTGCACCTCGCCTCAGCAACATGGATTTGGGAGTTCACATCTCTTCCGCAAGATGACATGTCTGCATTTTCTTCTTCTGCGTAAAAAGTCAATAGCTTGTTCAATCCAAAATATCTTTCCATCTTTTTTGTTTAGTCTTCCTAGGTCTAGCAATAAACATGTCATCAGCATATATGACCTTCCAGCTCTAAAGCCGTTCTATGATCTCTGATAATTTTTGAGTTATATTTCTTGTCAGAAACTTAGTATAACTGTGTCTGTAGTACACTGATGCTTCTGCAGTTGTGTGAATTTTTTGTCCCTTTTTTAATATGAGAATAATCAAGTCACTTCTCCAGTGATGTGGTATTGTTCATTTTAACAGACAGAATCATTTTAACCAGTTCTAGCGTTGCAACTGCGCGTCCACTTTTCTACATTTCAACATCTCATTAGTGGTATCATCCAATTAGAGTATGTTAACATAACCTATCACGCCTTTTTGTCTGATTATTATTCTCCATATTCGATTTCATTCACCCATGTCTCTGCAGAGTTAACCTCATTCCGCATTAACACTTCCTTTCCAGCTTTCAATACGATTGTTTTTAATTCTTTACTGTGCCTGCTTCTTACATCCTATTTTATAGTATTACTTGCTGTAGTCGTTTGTTTCTGATATGATTCTTGTACATTCACATACTCAGCAGATCTAATTTGCAGCATTTCTACGTATAAGCGTCTTTTACCTATACAATATTATGGTCACTTTGTAGTTCTGCCACATTCACAGTTCTAATCATCGACTCACATCGACCATATGCCTTTGTACTTCATTTTGTGGTTAAAATCTGTGTTAATTATATTCAGATTATTATCCGCGCTACGATTAATTCTGTTTTTTTGTTTCCTCATTGCTTTACTTCTTATATAACATAATTTCCGATACTTGCGATTAGATCACCAATGAACAAAACCGGTTGTCTTTTTGGTACTGTATTTAAGCATTTATGTAGCTTTCTTAGAAATCGTATCCTGCTTAGGTGTAGATTCTTCCATTGCATAAACGATCGTGACATATTACATATAACAAGTTATTATATTAGTTTCTGGACTTGCTGCTACTAAAATCGACTTTTTAGTAGAATTAGGTCACTTTCAGCGCCTGTGTGTGGAGCATGTTGCCTATTTTTGATTTTGGTTTATTTTGGTAGTGCATTTATTATGGCGTGCAAATTTTCCATGGTTAGCTCGCATTTTCTCTACTGGCCATCAGGCTCTCAGAATTCATGAAAGACACTTTGGACGTGTTCGCAGTAATGTTAAAAACAGAGTTTCAGTAATAGCTCGGTGAAGTTTGTCTAATATTTTCAAGCGTTAGCATTAACTTCTGTAATTCGTTTGTTTACAGTCTCGACCTTTGCGGCCTGCTATTAGTTTAGCATATTAACTAATTCTGGATTTCATTGAACTATTAGCTTGTCTCTTTAATTAATTTTTGATGTTATTTAGCGCCGATGGCGATGTTTTTCATTAAACGTAAATTGTATGTATGTAATTATTAATTCGCTTCGTTATCCAAAGACCTTTGTGATAAGCGTCGTATCCACAGGTTTCGTTTAGCCTTTTGTAGTGCCTGAGAAGACTTTAATTAAGGTTATCTTCGCTGTTCGCATTCAAGCAAATAATTAATTCACTTCTTTTATTTGCTTTTATGTCCCCGCATATTATTTCACGTGAAGATTTTTAAGTAATAAATAAATTTTACTGCTAGTTCAATTCGTTGTAGCTATCAGGCGCCCACGTTGTTCTTATTTAGTTACTATAAGAGACATTTTTCCTAATCGTTATTCACGAGTTGTATGTATAGGGCGGGACACATAGTACTGTCAATTACTGATTTGTAACGTCTTTTAATTGAAGTATCGACGCTTCCATCCGCATTTTTTATTATTAAAAACAAGATATATATGATTTCGAGACATATTCCTTCACAATAGACAAAACTACTTCAGTGAGGAATGATTTTATCAGCACTAGTGATAAAACTAAAACTACTACAGTGCAAACAACAATTGCAAAGAAAATACATATGTTTTAAGTTAAATAAATGACGTGACTTTCATTATCTACAGTCTTTGACAAAGCTTTGAAAAATCTTTTTGACATCCTAGGTCGTAACATCATCATGGGTCACTTTCTCTTGATCAATGCGATCATTTGACTTCATGCACATTAAGAATAACCAACAGCTCGATTTATCAACGAGCAATTAATTAACATGATGGTGAAAACAATCGGAAAAGGCTGTACGAGCCCATGTTGCATTAAAACAAGAAATTTCTTGTAAATGTGCACTTAAACTTAAAGGCCCCAAGTGATACGACTTTTTTCGATATCTTGGCGCCACTGCTGGGACGCCATCAACTGTGCAAAATAAAACATTGAAAACAATTAGCGCCTTCCTGGAAAAACGTAATCGTGAACTGTTTTTAATGCTAGAGTGTGGCAGTACAACTACTAGAGAATTTATTAGGAATGCGGTTGTAACGTGAATGCTGGCGATAAGCCTTTTAATCTTAGGAATGATAAAAAGGTTATATGCTATGCTATTAGATGTTTACGCTAGAAGTTGTTTAGTCATTATCATCAATGGATAAATTGTAATAAAATTACAGAAAGCATATTATTGTGAAAGCACATCGACTTGTTATGATTATTTCAATGTTAAAGATTGTGGAGGTTGCAAATTAAATTTTATAAAAAAAATATGAAAGCAAGCAAAACGCTGTTACAAAAAAGTAAAACTGGGATAGATATAATTTATATACAAGATAATCATTAATAGAATATGCCACGAAAGCTAAACAGCACAGAGATTGTAACGCAGTCTATAATTAGACGAGAAAATATAAATTGAAAACTTACAACGATAAAGCTAAAAATAAACTGAAATGTAAACAATACACATCAGAACAATTAAACAGATATACAAGCAGGAACGTTAACTAAAATAAGCAACAACACCGAGTAAACATAACTGATATCTATTATGGGGTCAGATGGCATTGCAACAGCAGATTTTTAAACGAATCTTGGGAAAAACAATTGATTAGAATTGTTTGAATGCACACTCTCCATTGATTGGATATTGATCAAATAAAATCTGGAATCAAATCGCAAAGCGACTAAAATTATGAATCGACTGCAGATAAGATGTTAACACAAAGCTTCCGGATTTAAGGAATTGATTCAACTAGCGAATCATTAATCGACTCGCATTGGGTATTGATGACTGGCTTGGGCGATTTATGTTTGGCGAATAGAAAATCCAAGATGTAAAGAATCAATCTGATCAGAGTTGATGATTTCTGAATCGGACTAAATTGGGAGTAGGTAAAATTAAAGCGTTAATCGGTTAAAATTGTAAATTGATTGAAATTTATAAAAATGTCGCATTTATAAGTACGTTTAAGCTAATTAGCGTTAGGTAGGTGAATCGAATTATATGTCACAAAAGAATCGATATTTCTCGGTTTCCAAATCATTTAACCAATCACAATCGTGAACTGATAAAATGGCGAATCGATTATCATCTGAAATCGAGTAGAATCAAATAGTTCTAAACAAAATGCAAATGCAGCTTATAAGTAGGTTTGAGTGATTCAGCGATATGTGAATCGAGTTCGATGTAATAAAAGAATCGATTTTCTCGATCGAATCGAATCAGGAATAGAATCAAATTGCTAATCGATTCAAATGAATTGGTTGAAATTTAAAAAAAAATGCGCAACTTATAAGTCGGTGTGAGCGACTAAGCATTAGGTGAATCGAGTTCGATGTAATAAAAGCCTATATTTTCTCGATTTGCCGAATCAAATTACCAGTAGCATAAAATTTTTAATAGATTTAAATCGAGAGTTGATTGAAATTTTAAACACGTGAAACTTAATAAGTAGGTTCAAGCGATTCAGCGCTAGGTGAATCGTATTCGTTGTAATACCTAAAATAATCGATTTTACTTCGATTTGTCTAATCAAATCAGGAGTAGAATAAAATCGTTAATCGATTCACATCGTGAGTTGTATGGAATTTTAATTTGTTTTGTTTTTAATGGACCATGTCCAGGCATACGGAGTACCAGGTAACTGAGACATCAACTGCTGTGGTCATATGGTCAATGTGCAATTTTGTAAGTAGGTTTAGGCGATATGTTGGTAAATAGAGTTCAATGTAAAAGAATCGACTATTCTCGATGTGTCGAATGAAATCACTAACCCAATTAAAATCGCGAACCGATTAAAATAGTGAATTGATTACCACCTGAAATAGAGTAGAATCAAATACATGGTTCCTAGCCAAATGCAAATACAACTGATTACGTAGGTTTGGGAGATTTAGCGTTAAGTGAATCGAATTAGATGTAATCAACGAACCGATTTTTTTCAATTTGCCGAATCAAATCTTTAACCCAATTAAAATTGTGAACTGATTAAAATGGTGAATTGATTACAACCTGAAATCGAGTAGAATCAAATACATAGTTCCTAGCAAAATGCAAATACAACTGATTAAGTAAGTTTGAGCGATTCAGCGTTAAGTGAATCAAATTCGCTATAAGAGAATCGATTTGTCGAATCAAATCAGGAATATAATTAAATGGTAAATCGATTCAAATCATGAATTGATTGAATTTTTAAAAATACATATTTTATAAGTACGTTTGAGCGATTCAGCGTTAGGTGAATCGAATTCGTTGTAGTAAAAGAATTGTTTTCTCGCGATTTATCGAATCAAATCAGGAGTAGAATCAAATGTTTAGTCGATCAAATCGTGAGTGGATTGGAATTTTTAAAAAATGTGCAATTTGTAAATAGGTTGGAGCGACTAAAGTAGGTGACGCTCAAAACTCAAAATCATTTTTATACTGACAAAATAGAAGTTTGTTTGACTGATCGTGTTTTACAGTAATTTTGTCTTAAATAAACGTTGTATGCCGGCCTTTTTTGTCTACTATTTATCGTTTTTTCTTTTATATTTTTAGGATTCATACCTAATGCCAAATGACATTTTTATAAAAATATTTGATTTTTAGATAGTTGTAAAGTTGTAACGATGACTTTGTTTCGGCCAATCACGGCCATAATCATGATTACTCCCTAGTTCCACGTAGTGCCCCTTATTTGAAATTCAGTATTAATAGGTAAGTCCTGTTTAATGTACTAAAAGGATCGATTTGTCGAATCGAATCATTAACCAAACCAAAATTGTGTAAAATGGTGAATTGATTAACGCCTGAAATTGAGTAGAATAAAACACACAGTTCACAGCAAAATTCAAAAAATACAATTTAAAAGTACTTAAGTTTGAGTGACTCGGCGTTAGGTGAATCGTGAATCGAAAGTTCGATGTAGTAAAAGAATAGATTTTTCTCGATTTGACGAATCAAATCGTAAGTTGATTGGAATTTAATAAAAGTACTATTTGTATGTAGGTTTGCGCGAATCGGAGTTAGGTGAATCCACTTCGATTTAGTAAAAGAATCGATTTGTCTCAATTTGTCGAATCAAATCAAGAAAAGAATCAAATCGTTAATCGATTGTAATCCATTGGACTATAACTAATCATAGTTCTCCTGATGCTCAATCGAACCAAATATAGATCGGTTTGCTTTAAAAAAACAATTTCAATTGATCCGATTAATCGACATCGATTTTGCAGTCTAATCGACATCGATTTAGCTGTCTAATCGAAGCAAATTGAATGATTCCATGATGGTTTTGCTTTACAAAATACATTGCATCGAATCAAACGAAATTAATTCATGAACTTTGGCTTAAACCTACTTTCCCTATAGTTTCTGTCAAAATAATATTGAAATTTCTGGTTTTAATAAAGTTGTCATATTCCATAAGTTATTCGGGCTGTTTCCTGTTTCAATATTCTACAATATTCTATAAGTTATTCGGGCCGTTTCAATATTCTATCTAAGACTTGTTTCAGTCTAAAGCTGAGAATGACTAGGCAGATTCTACTTCTAATCCAGAGATCCTAGCAAGCTGGAAACATCGCCTACATGCAAAATTGGTTTTCTCGCAATCAATAGTCGCTGTCATCTTCGAAGATAGCACCAGATATGTGAAGGGGGCGGGATGAGAAGGTGAGCGGTTCTTATTAAAAAAAATCGTTGGCAGCCTCCCGTATTTTGACGGATCGAGAGCTCTACGCAGCTCGTTGGCTTTTATAGCTAACTGGCATAATCTTGCAATTTGGAAAAATAATAGCGTCAGCCGACCGCCCCCTGATCAATCAATCACATGCTGGTCGTAAAGAGGAGACGCAGATTCAAATGCGCGTCGGCGCGATTACGTTTGCGTGAGTAGCAATAAAAAGAATCCGAAAACACGGTTGATACGTAGGCAGTCGCTTTAATTAGCCACTGAACGGGACCAGAAGTTGTCTCGTTTTGGCCCTTTGCGAATGCATCCAGAGCTTAAAATGGCATGGAACACATGAAGTCATCTGCCAGTGAAGTCCATAGAGCAAATTCCTACGGCAAATGTTGTAAAGCGAGTCTATAAACATTGTTTTGTTGAATGGAGCTGATTTGCTTAATAAAGGTTGTTTACTACAACTACGTTAAAAAGTCAATTAGAATGGAGAATACCAAACTACAGCAGATTCGTAGTGTTGGTATCTTCTTAGTGCGTGGTTAACCAATGGGAATGACCATTGACCAGGCATTTTTCGCACAGGACAAAGGTCTAGTTCTCACGGAGTTGTTTATTAGACGTTGGGCGGGGTTTCAGTCTAAGTTAGACTAAGTTTTAAATAAGTATATAAGTATTGAAATAGCATCCCACGTGTCTATGAATAATTTGAATAATAAAAATAATTGCGTTATTACAACTAAAGCTGTCGTCTGCTTAACTGACATTTCACAAATGTCACTTCTACATTTGTATGTGGAAAAACAAATCTGTAAAGGACTTTACTTAGAACTGGGCATCGAGATGAGATTCGAACTACAGCGCTTGCGAAATTCCGCGTCTTATCCACGGACCCATCGAAAACCTCTCCCGGCTTTGTGACGCGCGGCTGTATTTAACAAAACTGACTTATTGTTGAGACTTTTTCGACTCTTTTACATTACCCTGTGTCTGTATCATTTTCGCCAAAATTAAAACCTGACCTACGTAATTATTACTTTTATCTATTTCTCAACTAACGCAAAAATTTAAAAAAATTAAGGTGCTCACCCTATGTGTATATATTTGCCGGAAATTTTCTTGGTTTCATACCAGGTAGACATAATCTGCATATTAAATATCGTCCTACTCCAACAAATAGTTTTTAGTTATACCGCCAACAGACAGACAGACAGAGACAAACAGACAGACGGAATTGAGAAAACCTGATTTTCGTCATCTAGGGACCCTAAAACGTGAAGATCTGAAGAAATCTCGAAAGGCGATTTTTTTCGCGATTACATGAATATGTACTTCCTTTGTCTTTTAGACAAGGGAAGTAGAAAAATGTATAAGATGCTTTTGTTTCAGACATTCAATATTCACTTTCACCTTGGATAACACATGTAATTACATATAACATAACCCTACAATGACACGGTGGTCTAGTTCCCAGTTTGTTTTATACAGAACTATCTGCCGCTCCCTTTCAAACAAAGAACGTTGGAAAACTGAATATTTCATTTCCAACTAGGAAAGCAATCGAAACCTACTCAATCTGTGACAAGATATCCAAGCAGACGCGATTAGAGCACTCGAAAAACATGTTCTCTTGACTGCCATTCACTACCTATCTGCGATTCCCCGAATCGGCTTTCCTGCTGATGTTTGTTTTCCGCCGATAAATTTATATTGCCACAAGTGCTCCGGGCGCCACTTCTGACTTTTTAATGTGCCGTATATCGGGACGCTCGTAAAATTCCACGTGGACGTTCGAAACAAATCCCCTGCCAACATTCTTTTTGAAAACAATCATCGGCAGATGTTGGGTCCGTTGAAAAAATATCCAAGTGGAACGCTTCCCACGGAGAAAAAGCCACTTGTGAAAAGCGCCTCGAAACAGATTCGATGTGGCCCGGGTTTAGATGTGATCAATTTTAGGAGCATTAACAATAGGCGAATTGAAATATCGAATATTACGGCCCAACTTTTGCGCGCACAATGAGATATCGCAAATAATACATTAGTGAAGACCTGGCAAGACTTATTTTTGTATTCTGACGTAACTAATGGAAAATTGATGTAGAAAATTAAACGAGTCGAAAAACTAGCGCATTTTCATAGGAAAAATGGCAAAAGTTAAGATGGGCAAAATTAGAAATCAAACATGGCCAAAAATAGTCGACATCGACATTAGATCCAATGGTACTTTCACGAAGAATTTGTGATGGGTTACTGATAGAATTCCGCATCGGGGCCTCTCATAGTGACGCGACGTATGTATGTGAAAGTGGGCGGGCTGCTTTGCTTAGTTTGTTGGCGTACGAGTGCGGCCCAACAATTAATTATAATATGATAAGTTACAACAATGCGATGCGAATCTGAAGCGCTGCCATGAGTACCCTTAGTTAGCTGACTAATGTTAGATAGTTTTTTTGCAATTACAGCAAATGTTAGACGCCAGAGGTTCTTTCTTGCTCGTGCTGGACGATTATATGATAACTGAGAGGGGGATACCGCAGAATGCATGCTGTTCTACATGGTTCTCGTTTCAGAACTCAGCCGAGCGGATTTACAGTAAGTGCTGTCCTGTCAAAGACCAACAGTTCAGCAGAAAGTGGGCACTTACTGGTTCTGTATGGGTTATAACAACTGTTCATCTAGCGAGTTACTATTGGGCAGTACTAGCAAAAAGTGCCGATCCAACCAATCAAGGTAGCGATGGGGAGGTGAAAATTCGACGTAATGAGAAAATATCAATATTCGGCCTCACCTACACTACGTACAACCTACAATACACCCACTTTCATTTTAAACCTTCAGAATTCCCCAGAAATCCTTCTGGATAACTAGCAACCAAACCAAATGCTGCTAGAGGTTTTCTACGAGACGCCACCACGCACGTGCCACGCCTACACCGTGGCCGAGGTTTCAATACACAATATTGGGCATGAGCGTGGTCGTCGGGGGGCAGAAAATAACCCATCTTTCATACTTAGCATAATGAAGCGCATCGGGCGCGCCAATGTGAAAAATCTACACAAACAAGTGTGCCTCACCTGCACGGGCGATTAAGCCGGCGTCGTGGTGCCGAACGTCGCGCGAGAAGTTGGCAAGGGTCCGCCGAAAACGTACCTTCGGAATTACTCACGGCCAACGAGACGTAGGTAGGGTGGCCTTGACCTAGAGGCCTTGGAGGAAGCGCGCTTTTCGACCATCACTCAAACATATGACTCGTCAAAATAGTGTTCCGCGTCGGGATGGAAATAACCTGGAAAGAAAGCGAATGTGGCTGCTGGGGACGACGAACGCGGTTGCCTAATTGAGTCTCTTGTTAAAAAAAGTAACAAAATTGGGCAACAAGAATTACGTCCGCTATAAAATTCCAGAGACGCCGCCTGCACGGGCCATCAGCGAAGCAAATAAAGTTTTTATTGCAGCACCAATTGTATCACCATTATGGTTACAAATGTTTACGATCAATATTATACACACATTGAGGTGAATTACCTATATTTACCCTCATTTACTAACCTACTTCTGTATGGATCCATACAAGCTTCGGCGGCACAAATATTTATTTACGTCTGGTTCAAGCGGGGACATTTGCGACTTGAAAAGAAATCAACAGAGAGAGCATTTCAATTCCACATAGAACTTTTACTTTCAAATAATAATACAAGTCATTGGTGCATATTCAATATTTATTATTTTGATCGCTACTACTGGTTTTTTCTCTTATTATTGCAGTGCATACACAGTTATCGGCAACAACTTATATTTATATTATTTATCAGTACTTTCCATATCGTATAAGTCTCATTAGATATAAAAGTGCACGTATAAATCTGGCTACGCATAAAAAATGCCTGCAAATGTCATTAATCATTACCTATACATTACCACCACTTCTACTTACGAACGCAACTTTAGTATTAAATAAATACACAAAATACCAGCATTTGTACTCCGTGGAACTCCATCAACACATTTTAACTTGGGAGGGTAATGCTAAAAGCATTCGGGAGAATATGGTAATTTATAGGCCGAAATATTAAAGTAATCTATACATGATGAGACTGCACTAACATGGGATTTAAGTGATGGGAGTAATCTATACCATGTGGAACTCCATTAACACATATTTCATGTGCGGGTAATTCATAATGTAGCAAGAAAAAACTCCTAGAAGCATTCGAAAGAACACGGTCATTTATAAGCCAAAACATTAATATGATTAAGATAATTTATGCGTTATGGGACTTAAGTGATTGGAGTAATTTACACTCTGTGGAACTCCATTAACACGAAATTTTCCCTGCGCGGGTAATTTATATGTAACAAGACAGCACTGGTAAAAGCATGCCCGAGCACATGGTAATTTATAGGCCATTAATATGATTAAGATAAGTTATACGCGATGAGAGTACACGAACATGGGATTTAAGTGATGGGTGTAATTTATTCCACCTGAAACTGCAATAACACATTTTTCTTGTGCGGATAATTCATGTATAGCGAGACTACTCAAAAAATCATTCGAGAGAACATGGTAATTTATAGGCCAAAACATTAATATGACCAAAGTAGCTTTTACGTGATGAAAGTGCACCAACATGGGATTTAAGTGATGAGCGTAATTTATACCCTGTGGAACCCCAAACGACATTTTCCCTGCATGGATGATTTATATGTAGCGCGACTGCACTCGTCAGCGCCTTCGAGAGAGCATGGTAATTTATAGGCCACAACATTAATATGCTTAAGGTAATTTATATGTGATCAGGGTGCACTAACATGGGATTTAAGTGTTGGGTGTAATTTATACTCTGTGAAACTCCATTAAAACGACATTTTTCCTGCATGTGTAATTTATATTACCGAGACTGCGCTCATAAACGCCTTCGAGAGAACATGATAATTTATAGGCCACAAAAATAATATGATTGAGGTAATTTATACATGATGAGAGTGCATTAACATGGGATTTAAGTGATGGGTGAAATTTCCATTAAAACGATGGATAATTTATATGTAGCGAGACTGCACTCGTAAACTCCTTCCAGAGAACATGGTAATTTATAGGTCATTATTAATATGATTAAGGTAATTTATATGTAATGAGAGTGCATTAACATGGGTTTTAAGTGATGGGTGCAGTTTATACCCTGTGAAACTTCATTAAAACGAAATTTTTCTCTCATGGGTAATTTATATGTAGCTAGACTGCACTCGTAAACGCCTTCAAGAGAAAATGCTAATTTATAGGCCACCACATTAATATGATTAAGGACATTTATATGTGATGAGAGCGCACTATCATGGGATTTAAGTGATTTATGTAATTTATACCCTGTGGAACTCCATTAACACATATTTCCAGAGCGGGTAATTCATTTATAGCGAGATTACACTCGTAAAATCATACGAGAGAACATAGTAATTTATAGGGCAACACCTTAATATGATTAAGACAATATATACGTGATAAGAGTCCACTCATGGTGTAAATTCTTTACACCATGAGTCCACTAACATGGTATTTAAGTGATGGGTGCAATTTACGCGACATTTTTCCTACGCGGGTAATTTATATGTAGCGAAACATATGATGGTAATTTGTAGATAGGGAGACTTCGTTAGCAAATGCAATGAAGATAATTTACAGGTAGTGAGACTCCGTAAACAAAAACAATGAAGTAATCGAGGTAATTTGTTCGTAGTAAGAACAGGATGTATTCATACGTAGTAAAATTTATATGGTGTCAGAAAACTTTTAGTCGTTTAGGGGTACATACTTTATCTACACTACAATTACATCATTAAATTTAGTGTCAACGCCAATAGTAGAAAACAAACGCATAAACAAATATACTCCACAAGCACTTTCCAAATAAAGGTAAGGCAGGAGCCGGAGCTATTCTCAGTTTGAAAAATTGCCTCGCGGGAACTGTCACATTTTTGAGTCTGAAAACTGCGTATTTCCTGGCGAACGTTTTTGCGAGGTTCCGTTCCAATTTCCGGCTGTCAGAGTTCGTCGCCAGCTATTAAGCAGGTACTCTCCGAAATGAATTCGCCGTTTGCTGTGTTCAGCATCGTCAACTTTTTCAGGGCGTAAGAAGTACAAAACACCCCTGCCTGATAGATCGAGGAGAAAATGCCCCTTTCGAATTATTGCCTCCTTTATAGCTCGTTGTTGGAATCCAGGCGACCACCGGAATCGAACGAGAATTTAATATCTAATGATACTCGGGGCAGTCTGCTAGGTATATCTATGAATCATTAAATAATTATGGCAATACAAAATCTAATAATAACGACAATCTAAGTCTAGAATTTAATATAAATTAATTAGAAGATCCTGCTGGCGAAGTTTTTCGAAAGAAAATGAAAAGTATAAGCATGGGTGTATGGATTGCTTATAGTACTGGTTTCTATACGTTTTCGAAGCAGTACAACAAACAAAATTAGGTTTGCCTGCAAAATCGTTGTTACCGCTGTATACCATTTACAATTCCATAATGAAAAAACGACAAAAGACTTCTGCGTCTTGATTGATAATAGAATATGGGCCAGATGTTGTCGTCTACCATACTACGTATTAATGTTGAAAACTGATTTCCGACGGTCTCACTTAACTAATAACTTCAGTCAGTTCCATCTCTGACAAGACACCCCACAACCACACACTCCCGAGTTCAAATCGAAGAGCACTTTAACACTCTTTAAATAGAAACTACTAACGCCGTATGTTTACTTACTACAGTGTAAATAAATGGTATTTATGTCCCGACGCTTTTCAATCCGTAGTTCAGTAATTGTGTTTCTATTTTTATGGTTTCGTGGACACGAATATCGACAACGGATTAGGAATGTATATTACTATGACGGTCCATTACAGGTGGGAAAAATGCTTATTTCTTTTAGCATGCATTGTCAGTTTTCAGCATGTACACGTTTTTTAGGTTCTAACATTGCATGAAAGAAAATGTACGTTTTGTACTTTTGGATAGTCAAAAAAACTTTATAAAGCGTTATCAATTTGGTAGACCTTTAATTCCCAATTTCCTATATAAAGACTTCTCTCAGACGAAACATATTCCTAATCAGAACTAATGTAGTACACATCTCATTCGTTTTGATTCCTATAGTAACCGACCCACTTGGTTCTGTAGCAAACAACTCACGGAATTTGTAATAACTTGAAGGATGTCAACATCCGGGGCTGCTCATTGTCTGGGAAGTCAAGGAAACCAAGCAGTAAAAGCTTACCGCTCCCTAAAAGGGTTCGCGCAGTTGGGCTCTTCCTCGCTCGCTACATCAGCAATCGCGTTAGCGTTATTATGGTTGTTTCTATCAATGTGTACTTATATACGTTCCTGTTTTACTTATTTTCGTGTAAGTGAAGTAACAAGCTTAGCGATGGTTTAGCAGTGAACTTTGTTATCATACCAAGAAAACATACGAACAATTCCAACACGCATCATCGATATAGATTTGTAGTAACCAAAGGTTCGTCTCAGACTATACGAAAAACTTCGCTAATCAATACTGATTCAATAGGAACAACTGATCTTATTACAGTAATCAATTGGGTTCTTAAAACGTTATTTACGTGAGGGATTTACGACAATGGTTTCTCAGCGAACTTTATTCCCAGGCTAAGAAATCCGACGAAAGATTCCAACATTCGTCACAGATATTAATATCTGACAGAGCAGACGAGGCATTCGAAGGTTAGGGGAAACCACGGGAGTCGGTTATGAGTGGCGATTCCTTATCGATCAACGGGCAATGGGCGCTCGGGGGCGATTCCAAAAAATTCATCTTGATTGCGGCAATGAAAACGAAAGCACTTGCCGTTTCGCCCCGCTTATCAGCGATAAGCCACTTTGTTCTTCGTCTGCGCGACGTAAACGCAAGCAGGCAGAAAGCCGCGCTTTGCATGAATCATTTGTGCATTATCATGACACAATCGCGTATGAATAACGCGACCTTCACGCGCGTTTACCTGAAATTCTGGATTTTTCTCGACGGAGACTGGAACTCTGAT
Source organism: Agriotes lineatus (assembly GCA_940337035.1). Taxonomy (NCBI): domain Eukaryota; kingdom Metazoa; phylum Arthropoda; class Insecta; order Coleoptera; family Elateridae; genus Agriotes; species Agriotes lineatus. The sequence continues at coordinate 144,098,424 of OW679199.1, read as the reverse complement.
CGCAGACAGAAATATTGTATTTCTAATCGTCCCCGCCGTCGCTGTGGCGTGAATGTCACCACTTGGGGCTTGGGTTTCGCTACTTGAAAGCTTGGAAGCAGTGGCGGTGCAAAAGCGCCTTGGGCCCGTAAGCAAATATAAAAAATGGGCCCCCTTGTAAAAAGATTGCTACCTATACTTAATGCATTCTATATTAACTATTACAATATACAAAGAAAATGTTTACAAAAAATAAAATAACATCCTGTTATAACAGATTTCTGCTTTAACGAAAACAGACAGAAATAGAGTAGTAAATCTAACATTTAACACATTTTATAACAAAATATCAATTAAAAATATAAAACTAATCAAAAATGTCAGGTTGGTATAGGCATAAAGAATATATAATAATAAAATAAAAAATATAATAAAAATATAAAAAAATAATAAATATCTACCTAGGTAACACTATAATATTCAGGTAAAATCTTAGGAACCCACGTCAAAAACAGGTAACAAATACTTAGTATCTTAATATTTATTTGTAGATATTATTAACATACCGTAAAAATACATGAGTCATAATATAGAGTCCGTCAAAATATTACCGTATTTTTTCAAAATATAGCATAGCAAAATGTCATTTATTTTTTCAAAATATGGCATATAAAATGGCATTTATTTCAAAATAAAGTATAAAAAATGGTAAGTATTTATTTCAAAAAGTTGAAATTTTAGACAAAATGCCACCAGTAATATTAAAAATCCCACAACACAAATATAAAAGACAAAGTGATCTGATAAAAATGACGGACACAAGGCAAATGAGTGGAAGTAGGTACCTGTGGTGCATTGAAGGGAAGGGGGAGAGCGCGGGGTTGTTGTTGATGAGTGGACGTAACGGGATACTAACCTGAGCGTTGAGGCGCGCGACGAGCGGTCACCCCCGCCCCGGGTCATCGACCTTAGTACCTGGCACTCACCAAAACTTCTGCATGTTTATTTTGAAATTTGTAAGCCCTTTTGTTGTTAATTAACCACATAATATTGATTTTGATTGAAATATAGCATTTATGGCACCAACAAATGTGGTTCATTCCACCCCTTACTACGTGAAACGACTAAATACGAAATCTGGCCCTAAAGGGGCCTACAGTAAGAAACATGGAAAAATGGCATTTGACGGACTCTAGTCATAAATAAAAAATTTCTCTTTCTGGCCTTATTGACAGCAAATTGTTCGACAAGATCTTTTATGTCCATAGTAGACGCTGCCTTTTGCTCAATTGCCAAAATCGAAAGGTCATGTAACCTATCTTGGCTTGTCGAATTTCTTAAACAGTTTTTTATTATTTTCAATTTGCTAAATGACCTTTCAGCTGTGGCTACTGTTACAGGTAAAGTCAAGTATAAAACCAATGCAGTAATAACCTCGCCAAAATCGCTTTCAAGAACACTATATGTCTGTAGAAATAAATTTGTCAAATCGCGAACACTCATGCTATCATTTAAATCCTCCTTCAATAAAGACAGCGTTCACAAACTGAATGGCGAGATTATTATTAAGGACATCAGAATACTTTTTCTGAAGCAAATCACAACATCGAACTTGTTCGGCTTCTTGCATTCTTAAAATATTTCTCGGTTCAAAAAATTCAAAAATGCTTGTTAGTTTTTCAAAGCTCTCGAATCGAGTCTAAAGCCGTTCTGTTACAATGTCTATTGTGAAGTAACAAATATTAATTTTAAATGAATCATCGTGATTCTGAAAACGGCAATCAGAAGCTAGCTCATCGAAATGTGCTTTCATTTTTGGTTGTCGTTTTGCCGGAAAACTTGGTTCAATTCCCCATTTTTTTGCCAAATCTGTTCCTTCGCAGATAAATTTGTCGTACGACGATCTGAGACTTTGTAAACGTATTTTGGCACGAGATAATGTTTTTGCTGCTTCGCCAAGATCTAAGTTCCTTTTCTGCAAAACTTTTGATGAAAAATTTATTTCTGATAAAATTTTATACATAAGTAAACATTGTAATACGAAAGGAAATGTTTCCATATTTTTTCTCAAGCTTTTGGCTTGATCAATCTCGTCTTTCTTTGTACTTTTAAGTATTATTTCTGTAAGTGATTTGATGATATCCATATAACGTAATTTTACAGCAGTAACAGATGTCAATCGTGTTGGGTTTAGTTTTTTTAATACTGTATTCGACTCAGAAGTGAAAGTACTTAATATGTCCCAGCGGTTAATACTATTGCCAAAGAAGGAATATATATTTTGGAGAACATTAAAAAATGCCTCAATAGATTTGCAACCATTCACAGCATCAAGTACTACTAGATTAAGATTGTGGCAAGCGCAATGAACGTATTCTGCATTTGGCTGAATATTCTTAATTTTTTGTTGTACGCCGTTATATACCCCACTCATTACACTCGCGCCATCATATCCTTGACCGTAACACTTTTGAATGTCAATGTTTTTTTGCTTCAATATATCAAGTACAGTTTTTACCATGCCCTCGGCGGAATGATTCTTAACTACATAAAATCCCAAAAACGTTTCTTTAATTTCAACAGTCCGTTCTTGTTCAGTTCCCTGCACAGCCTGCACTTTAGCATACCTGATAACAAGACTCAGTTGGTCAATTTTTGTAATATCTTGGGTGGTGTCCATTATTAACGAAAAACAAGGGGCATTATTAATTGCCGTCACTAAGGTATCTTCTAATTTCTGCGCTAAACAATGTAACAGTTCATTTTGGATTCCTTTGCCAAGATATCTTATACTGCCTAAAATAAAAATGCAGAATACCTTATATTAATCTAAACAATAAATAAATGTGAAATGACAAACCTTTTGGCATCTCCACAACTTGATTCATAATATTGTCATATTTCGCCAAATGATGCACTTGCTCCAAGAAATGTCCTCTCAGTGCTAAAGAACCTTTCGCTAATATTAAAACAATATTGAATAGACGATCTAGAACCTGTTTCCAGAATGAAGTCTCATATCGTATAAGCTGTTCCGTTTCGGCATCAATTGTATGGTTCTTTTTTCACAAGTCGTATATCTTGCATGCCTGTATATGATAATTTGTGCTACCATGTTGCTGAATTTTCACACTCAAATTTTTCCATTCACGAACACCAGTACACCAGTGATTTTTTTTTCTTGAAAATAACCAACATGGCTCACAGTAGGCCGCATCTATCATTTTAGAATAGCATATCCAAAGGCGAGGTACTATTCCATATTTGGTTTGCGTATTATAATAAGTTTGAGAAAATCTTCTGCCCTCTTGTTTCGGGTCTCTGGGAAATGGACCTTGAGGTCTACATGATTGAGAACTTATTACAAGTCGTCTTAAGTTATCATTTAATTCTTTATGCATAAAGTTGCCCAAATCTGTCGACATTATGTTATTGCTACATATTGCCGCATTGGCAATACTAATATTTTGTACCACTGCTTCATTTTCCACTCAAGAGTTTTGGAGTTTTGAACATAGTTCACTTGATGTGGGTGTGGAACTTGTGGAAGGATGGATTTCCGCTTGTACAAGATTTTCAGCGTTTTTTTTAAATAGCTATCTAATTTTGGCAATTTATCTATTTTTATTTCTTCTCTTTCTTTAGTTTTCTTTTTAGACTGCCGCTCTTCGATTTATTTTCAGGATTCATGTTATTAGCAATGCTTCTTTTCAGTCTATATTGCAATTACCGATTCCGGCTATCGACTCTCGGCTGCACTCAAACAAAGTCAAACACTACAGACACTACAGACATTAAAAGAAATATGATCCACACTCGCATTTGCACTGCCAGACTGCAACTGACGACTGATTAACTGGAAGCGGGGACTGGGGTTGCAGTGTTATCAATCAGCAGGTAAATCATACGCCTACATGATTATATTCGACCGCACGGACCTCGAAGTAAAATTCTATACGCAAATAAAGTAGAAGATACCGAGATATTTAATAAGTCAATGCGGAGCTTACTGGGCCCCCCAAAGGGCCCCCTAAGGGCCCGGGCCCCTAAGCAACGCTTATTCCCGCTTATGCATATCACCGCCACTGCTTGGAAGATCGTTAGGCGGCGAATTCCAGCTTCATTTTTTTTACCAAAAGCTGACCCATTGGACGGCCATTCCACTCGTTGATTTTAAATGTGCTGCCGCTATAAGAAACTAAGGTATTCCTTAATTAGCTGATGGAATTCAATGGTCGCAAGAGTTAATTTTAATATGCTTGCTCTAAACGTCTAAACCGAATAAATAACTTCCAAAATGCAAAGGGGAAATCAATGAATACTTCGTCCAACCACTGGCGATGTGGGTATCTGGGTTTCTAGAGCCCCTGAGCCTGCCAAAAAGATTCGATGGGCTATTTGCCAATTCAAATTAAATAATGAGGTAAGCCAATATTTCTGATCGGCCAATTTATATGGCGTACGGGATTCATTCTGGACTTCTTTGAAGCACGTTAATCCGTGATGCGTGAGTCACTGCTCATTGTCGTTCCGTAAATATCCATTACCGGCACATAGAACCTGCGATTAGGAAATCGTTAGGAGAAAGCAATTAGGGGAAGCAGGAAATTCGTTTTCAGACAAAATTTGCTTTTAATACTTTAGTTGGGTAGCGACGCCTAAGCGTGAGCTCTTAATGCGTTTCAGACAAAACTATATGCCCGACTTACCATATCAAGTAGAACAATTAACATAACAAAACTATTTTATCAACTGTAAAATTGTAAAATCTAATACTAATAATATATAAAGATTGCATACTCCACGGATTTCGCAATTTGAAATAAACTAGTCTGAACTAATAAACCATTCCTTCTTATGAAGTCCGACGAACCCGGATGAACCAATTCGCTTTCAAGATTTTCAAGCAAATTTCCAAGTAGAGTAGCTTCAGGGTAAGTCATAGGAATATTTATAACTTAATTTGGTCAACTAACAGACGTATAATCTATCTATTCTTCTAGAAGTAAACTCTGATAACGAGTTTTAAATTGTTAAAAACAGCGAGTAGCTTGAAGATAAGTCAGTGCAATATCTAGAATTTGTCTGACTTACCACCAGATGCAGAATTGACAACATACATGGGTTTGCATACCTATCGCTGTACCTTTAAATAGACAAATCCTGGAACTTTATCAACGGATCCTTTGACTTACTATCAAATACAAAATTGACAACTGTAAAAAAGGGGTTTGGATAACATCACAATAATTTTAAACAGACGAATCCTGCAACCTTGTCATCGGATCCACCCCTATCCCATAAACCTTCAACTTACCATCAGATACACAACTGACAACAGCAAAAAACTGGGTTTGGATGTCGCTACACTGTTAAACAGACGAACCCTGAAACTTATCAACAAATCCACCCCTAAACCTTCGAATTACCATTAAATACAGAATTGACAAGTACAAAAAACAGGTTTCGATAACACCACAATTTTAAACAGACGAATCCTGAAACTTTGTCATCAGATCCACCCCTAAACCTTCAACTTACCATCAGACACAGAATTGACAACGGCAAAAAACTGGGTTTTGATATCACTACAATTTTAAACAGACGAATCCTGGAATCTTATCAACAGCTCCATCCCTAAACCTTCGAATTACCATTAGATACAGAATTGACAACGTCAAAAAAGGGGTTTCGATAACACCATAATTTTGAACAGACGAATCCTGGAACCTTGTCATCGGATCCACCCCTAAACATTCACCTTATAATCAGATACAAAATTGACAACGGCAAAAAAACTGGGTTTGGATATCACTACAATGTTAATCAGGCGAATCTTGGAATCTTATCAAGAAATCCATCTCTAAACTTTCGAATTACCATTAGATACAGAATTGACAACGGCAAAAAAAGAGTTTCGATAACATCACAATTTTAAACTGACGATTCCTGAACCCTTGTCAACGGATCCACCATAAACCTTTGACTTACCATCAGATACAGAATTAACAACGACAAAAAGGGGGTTTGGATAACACTACAATTTTAAACTTACGAACCCCGGAATATTATCAACAAATACACCCCTAAACCTTCAACTTATCATCAGATAGGGTCAACTGGGGTAATTGTGAACGATTTTTGCAACTTTGATTTAACTGGTTGAAAACAAATAGTGTTTATTATTTAAATTTGACGAGATTTGGAAGGTGTATTCGGACATATGTTGGCTGTCTATCCCCAAAACAAGTGGCCGGGAAAATAAAGAGTTTTTAATTAATTAAACGTTTACATTTACCCCTAAATATTTACATTTACCCCGATCCATAGGGGTAAATGAAAACGAACAGATTGTAAGATACTATAGATACTATTGGCATGCAAGGGGTAAATGAAAATAAAGTCATACGAAATAGTTTTTATGTATTTTAATGGACATATAACAGGGCATTTACATTTACCCCGAAACAAAAAAAAATATTACAAAGGACATAACTATAGTTAATTTTTATTTCAGAAACAGCGACTGTTTCAGGGAAAACATACACTAATTTTTGGTCACGATATGCAACAGGCTTTGGTAATACTGCTTCAATCATTCGAAATGTAATGGTGCTCACATCATTCGGCTTAACCGCGAATTCTGTCGATGTACTGTTTATTCTTTCGTTTCCTTTCACAACGACATCTCCATCATATTGATCAATGTTTTGTATGCAACATACATATTTATAGTGAATTTTATTTCTTCGTCCCCTCAAGATATCTATCAAGACAAATATAGCTGTTTTCAATTGATCCCATATTGGTTGATGATAAACCGCTTCAGGTGTTGCTTCTGCAATTACTACTGATTGTAAAAGAAAAAAGATCATCATCAGACAAATCTTGACACAAAGTGGATTCTTCTATTTTATGGTCACTGGAATATTGGTTATTGCGTTCGATGCTGCAATCAACCTTCCTTTTCTTACGCTGTTGAGTATTCTGAAAAAGCAAAAAGGTTCAACAGAAAGTTGAACCTTTTTGCTTTTTATCTGATTTTGTGCAGTTTGAAGTTTTTCTAAAACTTCTTTTGTAGTTAAAATTTCGCCATATTTTACTGGATTTAATCTAGGAATAACTTGTCTTTGAACTTTTTGAATTCTCGAGTTTTCTAGATCACGTTCTATTCCATGCTTAGTGACTGTGCCCTTCCAGACCCTAATTTATTGACTGCCGTTTTTCGCCATTCAATTCTGTTAAAAACTACAGATTTCAGGATACCATAATATTTTTGAACTTGGTAAAATTTATCATGATTTAAAATATCTTGTACAGCTCTCGACAAATCTTCAGCTGTATATGGGGGGGCGGTTTTTTTTATATAGTTTCGTGGCATTTCTGGAAAATAATTTACAATACATGCAATATATTTTTCTGCCAAAATTTGATTAATCGTAAAATTTTCACTGAGTTGCTCATTTTTATTCATTATTTACCCTCAAAAATAGCATTTACATTTACCCCATCTTATCATTTTCATTTACCCCAGGATTATATTTTTTGGGGTAAATGTAAATACGGATTTTTTATTATGTTTTTTGCTACAGAACCAACACTTGTAATATTAAACGTAAAGAATAACATCCAATTAAGCCAAAATTAAAAAAACTATTATCCAACTTACCGTATTTACACTAGCGGGAATCTCCTAACAGAACCCTGCAAAACTGTATTTCAGATAAAACAAGGCACTGATGTTGACACTGACTTATCTCACCACCCACTGCTGCTTGGTGGAACAAAAACTGCCCTTAACTAGATAAAAGACGAGAAACCAAACTAGTGTAGCCAATTTGGCTCTTAGTTCTAATTGAACCAAGAAAAAGTCACCGTTTCCATTTACCCCTATTCACATTTACCCCAGCTGACCCTACACAGTTGACACCGATAAAAAAGTGGGTTTGCATATCACTACAACTTTAAACATACGAATCCTGGAATTTTATCGACAAATCCATCCCTAAACCTTCGACTTACCATCAGATACAGAATTGATACCGATAAGAAAAGTGGGTTTGCATATCACTACAATTTTAAACACACGAATCCTAGAATCTTATCAACAAATCCATCCCTAAACCTTTGACTTACCACCAGATACAGAAAGGAAAAAAAGGTGTTTTGATAGCACTACAATTAAACACACGAATCCTGGAATCTTATCAACAAAACCATCCCTGAACCTTCGACTTATCATCAGATACAGAACGAAAACGACAAAAAGGAGTTTGGATATCATTACAAGTTTAAACAGACGAATCCTGGAATCTCATCAACAAATCCAACCCTAAACCTCCGACTTACCATCAAATACAGAATTAACAACAACAAAAGAGGGGTTTGGATATCACCACAATTTTAAACGAACAAATCCTGGAATCTTATCAACAAATACATCCCTAAACCTTCGACTTACCATCAGATACAGAATTAACAACGACAAAAAAGGGGTTTGGATATCACTACAATTTTAAACAGACGAATCCTGGAATATTATCAACAAATACATCACGAAACCTTCGACTTACCATCAGATACAGAATTAACAACGCCAAAAAAAATGGGTTTGGATATCACTACAATTTTAAACATACAAATCCTGTAATCTTATCAACAAATACATCCCTAAACCTTCGACTTACCATCAGATACAGAATTAACAACGACAAAAAAGGGGTTTGGATATCACTACAACTTTAAACAGACAAATCCTGGAACTTTGACATCGGATCCAGCCCTAAACTTTCTACTTACCATCAGATACAGAATTGGCAACGACAAAAAATGGGTTTGGATATCCCTACAATTTTAAACAAACAAATCCTGTAATCTTATCAACAAATTCATCCCTAGACCTTCGACTTACCATCAGATACAGAATTGACAACAACAAAAAAGTGGGTTTAGATATCACTACAATTTTAAAGAGATGAATGGAACCTTATCAACGAATATAATCCTAAATCTTTAACTTGCCATCAAATACAGACTTGGCAGGGACATATAGCCTAAGTGGGCTTGCATATCTCTACAACTTTAAATAGGCGAATTCTAGAACCTTGTCAACGTGTCAATCTCGACACGTCCAACTTAATATCGGATACATAATTGACAACGATAAATATGCGAGTTTACGTATCACTGAAATTTTAAATAGTGAATACTGGAACCTTACTAACTGGCCCATCTCTAAACCTTTGACTTATTACAGATACAGATGTGTTCACAAGTGATTATCTAACTGGACATAGCACGTAACAAACCAATAACTCTGTGTACTTTACATGAAATTTCGTTAAATATTGAATTAAGATCGCTTTCATACAGCCGAGGTTGTTCCTTCCCTCTTGGTTTGCTGAAAAGTAAGCTTACCCGGAATGTCGTTTACTGTTCTGCACTCAGGCGACAGTTTCGTGGGAAGGATTAGAAGTTGAAGTCGTAAATGTCATAACAAAGGAGGGTATAAACCTTTCCATTCAGAGGAGTTATATTTTGGCGAATTAATATCGAGAGAACGCTTCAAAGAAGCGAGCAGTGCAATAACCACACATGACTGAGCACGGTTTAAATTTGGTCATGTCTAAAAGGGCAGTAGGTGAGAATGAATCCTTCAAAAAACCAAAAAAGCTGCTACCTATACTAAACTGACAATAAGCCAAGTTTATTGACATTAAAATGTAATGTTCTAAGTTCTAACTCATTTTCTTCTTCTCGTTGTATTAGTTTACATATTTACAGATGGATCACTGTGATTAATGGATTTAATTTACGGTTTATGAAACTAAATCGTGAATAATGACCCAAACTGACCTACACCACGTTTATATAACACACCATTCTTTAAGAAAATAAATGAATAGATCGATGCACTCCCCAAAATTTTAAATTTAGTTAATGAACAGATTAAGACAGCCTGCCAAATTAAAGAAAAACAGTGGAAATGTGACTTCGCCTTGAAGAATTTTGATCCTGATGCACCTTTAGACTTCAAACTTATCCATAAGCCCTACAGTAGCACTAATGCTCATCTTCTGTCCTATGACTGTCCTGATTTGGACGTAAGATCAACGGCAAGTAGTTTTGAGTATTCTAAAAACTATTCCCCTTGGATTTACCTAGAGTTCATATATTTATATATAAAGGTTTACCACAATGCTGCGAACATGTTCTGCTCTTTTTAAAGAAAAACTGTCCAATTATTCTTAAAACAGTGGTTTGGCCATGCCAAGTAGGTACTTTTTTAACTGATTTTTTTATTCCATGTTTACCCCGACACATTAGAAATGGCAAGTGCTGTTGCTGTAATATTTTAGCCATTAAATGAACTCTTGGTACTTATTACATTACTTTGGAAAATGCTTGTGTTGTTATTGGCTTATCAAAACGCTTTAGACATGCTAAGCTAAGCACACTAGCTAATGTTTTGTCAAAATAAATTCCATTCCCGAGGTATTACAATATTTTGTGTATAGTAGTGCAGCCGTAACTACTTTTTGGGAAAAAATAATTATTTGACAGCTATCACGACAATGCCGTCTTCTTCGCAAAAAAAACACTACTTACTACTAGTTTTTGATAGAGATTTGTTGTATTTTCTACCTACCACAAGCTTTGGACGTGGTAAGTGTAATTAACACTGACTCTTGCTGACAAAATATTGTTGTATTTTGAATCTCTGTTAAGTTTGGTACGAATGAACTACCTTTTTGACAGAAGTTTCTTCTATTTTCGACTTATGGTCAGGCTTAGAGAGCACGGTAATAACACTAACTACTTTTTACGACAGTTTGGCTTATTCCCAATTTCTACAATGTTTTGAACCTGCTACAATCCGCAATAACTACGTTTTGAGCATATGTTGTTGGATCGGCGTTAGTGGTTTGGACATAAGTACAACCGTAAAAACTGCTAGGTATTTTGATAGACGTTGGGCGCATGGTCGACCTACGACAATGCTTTGGACAAGGCAAGTGTTTTTTGCAAAAGACTGTTGCATCTTGAATCTACGTTATGTTTGGAAACGAACTCCTTTTCTGACAGAGGTTCCGACCTATAGCAAGACTTTGAGCACGATAAGTATAACATTACCTACTTTTTACAACACCTCAATTCCACAGTATTTTATACTTGCTACATACAGCAATAACTCCGTTTTGAGAAAATCTTACTGCACTTTACAACTACATTAATGCTTTAGACATGGTAAGTACAACCTACTTTTTTGTTAGATTTAGTTGCATTTTCAACCTAACAATGGTTTGGATATGTGAAGTAGAACACTTGACTTTTTTCGACAAGATTGTTGCATTTTGAATATACATAGGTAGTGATGCAACCTAAAAAAAAACCGTTCGTTTTTTTTTTTAAAAACCTGTTTTTTTGTAAAAAAAACCAAGCGGTCTGGTTTTTTATTTAAATGCGTTTTTTTTCAGAATTAAAGTGTAGTAAATAACAACAAGTAATTTGTTTGGAAAAACAAAAAACAGATATTTTTAAATACAAATAATACATTTCGTAGGTAAAGTGAATTATAGAATTTATAATAACAAAAAAAAAAGAAAATATTTCTAAAGAAAAATAGAAACATAGCCAAAGTGGATATACAGGGTGTTAGGGAAGTCGACTGAAAAATTTCTAGGGGTGAATCCTTGGCCCAAAATATGATGATTTAACTCAACTTACCTATATACAAAGTTGCTTAGTTTAGCCGCTAGAGGGCTTTAAAGATGATTAACTTTTTTTAATTTTTTCAAATAAGTCGAAAAATCGTTGATGGATTTTTATTCATTTTTTGGCCATGCGTTTTTACCAGTAAACTTAAGCATTTTGTGGCATAAACCCTAATTTCAAAAATTACAGGGTGTTTAAAAACTTTGTCACAATTAATTATCCATCGAATGTTTTTTTATGGATAGCTACTTTGATTTATAAGCTATTTCCTCTCTTAAAAAAATTTAGTTGGGTAAACGGTTTAGCCACAAAATATATTTTCTAAATCCCTACAAGGCTGAATCGGTAATTTTAATTTAGCACTAGGCTTTTGTAGAGATTTAGAAAATATTTATTTGTGGCTAAACCCAACTAAAATTTTTTAAGAGAGTGAATGGCTTCTAAAATTTTTTAAGAGAGTGAATAGCTTCTAAATTAAAGTAACTGTCTAGAAAAAAAAATTGGTAGTGATTATACAGGGGGTTAAAACATTTAAAAAAGCTAGTCGCTTTAAATAATTGGGGACCTGCGTTCGAAGGAATGATGGGTATTAATGCGGTTGTCTAATGCCTGATGCTCACCACATCACCACGTGTCATGAATTTGACACGCGACAGCCGGGTGCGAGAGCGAGGATATGGAAGCTCTGACCTTCCGCCTTGCAGGCCAAGCTCCTTCATGGCGTGTTAGTGCCTCACCATTTTTATTATTAATAATTTTTAAAGCCCTCTAGCGGCTAAACTAAGCAACTTTGTATATAGGTAAGTTGAGTTAAATCATCATATTTTGGGACAAGGATTCACCCCTAGAAATTTTTCCGTCAACTTCCCTAACGCCCTGTAGAAATTATAATAATGCAGAAATTACTCTCTAACAGACATGGCTGACTCCTCAACTGACTCGGAGTCAGTATCCATGCAGTTTACGTCGCCCATGTCACTGTCTGATGAATCGCTAACGTAACTTGATTCGTCGATCAGGTCGACAGTTTCAGAGCTGGGTCCAGCTTAAAGCAACTTCCAATAGGGGTGGGTACCTACCAAAACATGCCGCCAATTACAAAAATGAATAAAAAACAAAAAAAAACAAAAAAAACCGTTTTTTTCTGTTTTTTTTCTAGGTTTTTTATTCGATTTAAAAAAAACGCGTTTTTTTACATCACTATTTCCAAGTGCAATCGCAGATAGGTTGATATTTGAATGGTTCCATGGATGTTGCCGGTTACCTAAAATCGTTTGTTTCGGAAAGTTTTTTAAATCTGTCTGGAGTTTGGCTTCTCTGGGCAGATCAGACGTTGAAGCTTCCTTAGCTGCTGGTGTTATGGTACCCAGATGATAATAATACATTGTTCGCAAAGTACCATATGTATATAGAATACTTTTATCCTCTGGAGGGCTGTGGAATTGTGCTTTTACCTTTATTTATTCACTGCTAACATAAATTTCATAGCCTTATGGAGGATAGAAGTATTCGATCATATTGTGGTAAACCTCGTAAATTTGGGTAGCGGGTTTTGAGTGTTTCTAATGAATTCGATGGATGCAAGTGAATCCGTGAATACTGCAACTGTCTCAATCACGTCTGTTGTCATCTGAAGTATCACCAGGATTCCGTATAATTCTCCGGTATCAACACTACCGAAAGTAGATGCCTTGCCATGGCAGAGTATGACGTGGTAACTGAACAACTAACACAATTATAATTTTTTTATGCGTCTGTATTAGAGCTGCAACGAGTAGCTCGCGTACTCGGTGCTCGGTCAAAATTTTCACCGAGTTATGAGTGCTCGGTGCTCGGTTTTATATTCACTACTCGGCTGAGTAACAAAAAATAATTTAAAAAAAATAGATAAGACGTAATTTTTATCTGTATTCTTAACCAACAACTAAAGAACGAACAAACATTTGGGAGCGCTATCAGAAAAAAGAAACAGTATGAAGTGAGATACCATTACCATGTTACTAATAATTATCGTAACTAAATTTACTAAGATATAATATGTAATCCGGTCATCAATAATCAAATTCAATACTTGTAATTAAGAATAGCAAGGGTATAATGCAAATATTCAAGTGTCTCTCCGTTTTCTGCTTTCGAAGAACTTCTTTTTGACTCAAAGACGTTTCCCGTCTCTGAAAAAAGTCATTCACTAAAAATGGTGGATGCTGAAGCAGCTAAGTATTGCTTCATAGCCTTGACTAAACGTGGAAAGATATTTTGACTAACTTGCCACCAATAGAATAGTGATCTTGTTCTATCAATTATAGGTAATTTCGAGTAAGTTCAGTTCGCAGTATTTTCCTTGTTGATAAGACGCGACATGAAGAGCTGGAAATTGACGCTGAAGTAATAGAAGAAAACATATCCCAAATAGAAGTTTTGGGCTTCATGTTTTTAGTCATTGGCATAAGAGCGTTCAGTGGAATATCATCATCGCTAGAGTCTGATCAACTATTTTCTACATTTGGTATATGTGGTTTTTCTGGCTGGACGTGAACACTGATAAGATTTTCTCTAATTAATTGCATTTTTGCAACTGTCTATGAAAAAATTATTTTTGAACCTGGGGTCTAATAAAGTGGCGATAGAATAATTGGGATATAAGTCTATATTATTAAAACGGCTATTCAAACCTTTAATTAGACTATCTTTCATGGTTCCCAGTAAATTCGTCTTACATTCTAAAAGATATTTTTTCAGAGCCCTTACACTTGGTATTACTTCTGATATTAGAGCCATCTCTGAACTAAAATATCTAGTTGTCTTTTTAAAAGGCTTTGTGAAAGCATATTAAAAGATAAAACATTTTGCTACTCGGTGGCCGAGTACTCGGTACAAGTAAAAAATTAAGGCTCGTTGCAGCCCTAGTCTGTATATAGTATGTTATCAAACTGTTCTGAGTTGATCAACTGTAACGAGACTTGCCGAAGTATACAAATAGAAGTTTCTTACCTTTTATAATAATAATAATAAATCGTCTTTTATTAGCTCTATTGTATTACAATAATTTATAAATTAGTGAAGATACAAAAAAACATAGCATAAAGGAGCTATCCCAAGGCGGAGTTCAGCATTTTACCTTTCGGTTAGCTGTTCTACCACTCAACATTTGCCAATAAATTAATTAAATCTAATATTATATAGCTATATATACGTATAAACATATCAGGGCCCAATTATAATAAATAAAATAAACTTACATTACTAATACCAGTCTAGAAATATTTCAGTCCTTGTTTAATAAAAAAGTATAAAATTTGAATTTGAATTGATTCAAGGGTAAGCTTTTGAATGTGCTGTTAATACTGTTGTAAATTTTAGTTATTTGGTAAGAGAAACACTGTTTAAAAAATTCCCTTCTATGTAACGGTGGAGTTAGCGTACCCTTGAATCTAACATTTAGATTGTGAACATCCGTGCGAAATTTAATCTTATTATATAAGTAAGGTGGTGATCGAAAGATGAAAATTTTGTGATTGCAAGCAGCATGTAGCAATCTCCTGTTATCCATATTTAACCATTTTAATTCCTGAAGTTTATAAGAAATATGTTGGTACTTGCGAATTCCAAAAATAAGTCTCATACAGGAATTTTGCATTTTTTGAATTTTTTGTGCATTGACTTTGTCAATAAACGGTCCATATATAGTATCGCAGTAATTAAAGTGAGATAGCACCAAGGAGTTACATAAAATCTTTTTTGTGTTTACATTAAGAACCTGTCTGCTGGAGTAAATTGTTTTGAGTGAATTGTAAGCCTTTTGTGTACATTTGTTTACATGGAGATTAAATTTTAAATCCTCATCTATTACAAGTCCAAGGTTTTTAACTGATTTACTGAGTTGTATAGGTGTGGAGTATATAATAATTGAATAGAAATTATCAATAAATTCTTTTTTTAGTTTTTTTGGGCCAAAAAGTACTACTTCTGTTTTGTGGGGATTTATGGTGAGGCCGTGTTTGTTGGAATAGTCAATTAGGCTTTGCAAGTCTTCATTAAAATTTTCCATTGCTGGTATAAATTTTTGTTTAGAAAATGAAGCATACAATTGAGTGTCGTCCGCGTAGAAATGATGTTTGGAGTACTTAATTACACTGTTTAGATTAAAAGTATAAATACAATAGAGCAGGGGCCTCAAGCAGACCCCTGTGGAACTCCAGATTGTAAATCTAAGAGATTCGATAACCTGCCATCAATTTTTACAACTTGTTTTCTGTTTTCTAAGTAACTTTGAAAAAAGTTACAAGACACTTCATCAAGACCAACATGGTATAAAATAGATAAGAGCAGAGCATGGTTAATGGTATCGAATGCCTTAGAGTAATCAATGAGCGCCAATAGTGTCAATTTATTATCATCAGTTGATTTTACTATGTCGTCAACAATGCAAGTTAAAGCCGTTTCGCAACTGTGACCTTTTTTGAATCCTGACTGAGTTTGTGGAATAATATTATTTATACAAAGACCTATTAGTGGAAGATAACTTTTTGATCTAACGAGGTACACTTGAAATAAGGTTAGGGGCTAGGTTAATGTTTCCTAGTGGTGGTTTAGTATTTGTGGAATTGAGCGAAGTCTTCTGAGAGAGGTAGGTGATAATATCTGAGCAGAGTTGAAGATACTGAATACTGGATCGATAGTGTACGGAGTTAATGTGACTCGCAATAGAGCTATACAAGGGGACTTGATCTAAAGTCTCCTAGATAAATACAGAGTGTGAGACTTACTAGCAGAACAGTAGATTAGGCTGTCGTAATCCAGTTTGGAGCGGACGAAGGCTTTGTATATGTTAGTTGTAGTTTTAATTATTATTTTTTGTTTGTTTGTAGCTTGTATTATTTAAAGTTTATGATTCGCGTTTTAGTTGAAATGTGGTCCACTTTCCTAGAAACCCAAAAATCTTAGAACCCTCTCCTTCAACCCCGAAATACGTCCGTCGTTCCAAAAAGTAATTAGTCTCCACCCGTCGAAGAGTGAACAGTTCTTTCTCGTTGTCGTCGGCTAATTCAATTTTGTGCACATACATTGTTTTTGTCGTGAAATACATGTGTATCTTGTATTGAGTGTTCGAATCCTCCCTTCAGCTTTGCGAAACCCCTCACCTCCGAGCTCTATGTGCACCTGTACTGGGGAAGGATTAAAGATAAGTGACGCAATTTTGTTTGTTTATAGTCCACTTGTCGTTTATTTGTATCGTCGCATCGTAATTAATCGCTCATTGTGGTATGATGGTGTCTTTTGGATAGTTATAGGATTTGACTAGTTTCGTCTGTTGTCTCCAAATAGGACTACTAATACTAGAATGATGATCTGCCACTTGTAGAATTGCAACATTTAGTGTTATATGTGGCACGTAGTTACTTCTTGTGGTAAATTAAATTACTTGACATGTGAAAGCAGAGAAGAAGCTTCGATTGGTATACATTTTCATAATTTAAGTTTACCATTTAAGGTTTTGTTTTGCTTTTTGTTGAAAATTATGTATTGCAACCTTTGAGAACAAGAATTTCTATTCATTATCTTTAAAGCAAACACACTTTCTACCCATCCACTCGCCGTGTTTCCCAATCAAATGTGAAGTTACTGTGCAACTCGAGATCTGCCAACAATGAGGCGTTCATGTTTCCACGTAATAAATAAAAATGGCATAAAAGCTAGATTACTACGCTCCAGTGGGCGTCGAATGGTACGTCCACACACCCACTATTGTTCTTTGATTTTGAAATTCTGCGCGCACGTCAGCCAGGCCCTCTCGTTATGCCAACGAAATAAAATTATTTTAATGGACGAAAGTGTCGATCCCGCAGGAAGGTAATCCGGCAGCAGTGCAACTTATCGGTGCTGTTAACAGCATGCAACCTCCGATTAATAATTCAACGAGCTCATATCAAAACATCATCCATATTCATGCCCATGTTGTGAGCTTGCATCAGTTAAGGTGGATCCGAAATTTGGTGTTTCACCTCGCCTCACTAATTGCGAACACTTCCTCGGCTTGTCCAACATTTTGGAGAAATGCTGCGATTCAGTATCCTGGCCATATTTTTACTTGGGAAGAATTCAATTCAATAATTGCTTATAGCTAGAAATGCTGTGGGAGGATTTGCAGCAATGTAGCTAGCATTGAAGCCTTAATTTATAGCTCTAGGATTAAATTATTTTTAGCGGCAATTAATAACCTATTCGGGGAATTGTGTAATTGCTAAATTACACGTGCAGCGGAATATTTCACGAGTTATCATTTATCAAGTTTTAATATGCACAGGTACGAGACACGTGCCGTTTTTGCGAACCACGACAAAAAGTATGTTTTTACACGATATGACCTGTTGCTACTTAGCGTGTTTTTGGTGGCTTATCTGGGAAATAGTCGTTTTTATGGCAGGTATTTTACAGATTTATGCGTGTTTACATTGGAATTTTTATGGGGACTTATCAGCCCATTACTTCGGTTCTAAGAAGTTATTTACCAGGCGTTGTTCAGGTTTTCCCTGCATGCAGTTTATATCGATGGAAAATTCAGACCGGAGAAAATTCTTGTTGCATGCAATTTGTGCATACCAATTTTAGACCCGATTATTTTTCCTGCTTCCGAGATGATTAGTAGTGCGAATACTTCAAAGCACATACTTGTTTTTTTCTCTAGTTAGCACTGTTTGGAAAAACTAAGAAAGCAAATAAAGCCATTTCCGAGAGCTGAGGCTATAAATAACTTCGGCTACAAATAGAGATTAAGCAGAAGGTGCATAAAATAATGGATTTCCAGTGGGAGTTGAACCAGATGGAGTTTTTCAGAGATAATGCTGTTTTATTGTGATATCGATATGAAACTTTAAGACAAATCAGTTGCTTGTAACCATATTGACAGGACTTAAATCTGTAGCATTAAAAATGCTCTCTATGATTTTAATTACTGATTGGTCGTCATTATTGTCATTATGCGAACCTTCAGTCTTTCCTCTTCTACCAATTTAACCCTTTCTTTTAGGATGGATGGTGCATTTAGGTATTAAGCTCTTTTCCAGCTTTCCCTCTGCGCCACCCATCTGAAACAAAATTCTATCTCGATTTGTTATTTGAATCAGTTCCTGTATTAAAATCAATACCTAAATCGTTCTACAATGACACAGCTTGCTGTAGCAGTATAACAGTAAAGTTTGTGACATGTACAAAATAGGTAAAAAGTTTCTAATGTAACTGTAATAATCAAACGAAACACGTAGTAATATGAATTAAATTAATTTGAAAAATGAAAAAAAATCGGCCATTAAGGTTGAAGCTACACTCACTCTCAGAGATAATCTGATTTATAATCAGACGCCTGCAACGTAACACACGGGCTTATCTTTGTATCATGAAAGGGAGGGTGACGATATAAGAAAGCAATCCCGATTGTGGACGAAGCAAATCCGATCGGTGACTCGTTCGTATAAACATGATTAATGGCAACTTAAAAGATTTATGTCCGTATTTGTAAACTTATCCTAGTTTTTAAGTACTTCCGAATATATATTTAATTTTGTATCACCTGCGGCTGCTTGATGCTTTTAAAGGTATGCCATGTTCTAAAAACTGTTATCATTAGCTTTCAAAGTTGTCAGATAGAGGTATATAGATGTGTTTTTTTTTCAATTGAACGTACATGTGGCAAAATATATGCTGGAAAACGGTCAATATGATATATAGGAAGAATTAAAGTTTTAGTTCAACATTCAATTTTTTGTAAAAAGGGTAGAAATTCAAGTACTTTCAATTCAAGTATGTGGTAGATAAGGATACATATGTACGAAAACAACTATAAGACTACAGACAGTAACGAGACTTAACATAGAGTCCTGGGGTAAGTGAAGCACGTTGGTAGAGATCTGGATGAACAGGAAATAATTATTTTCACATATTACTCAGCAACTTCGGACAAAATTCACAAAAACGGAGTAGCTAGAATTGTAAAACTGAAGATTAGTAAATCCATCCAGTCTTCTATTCTGGTCGAGTAATGATGCTTAAATTGTTAGGAAAATTGATAAATGCATCGACATCAGATTAATCAAAGGAAAAATACAGGAGTTTTATGACCGAATAAGAAAACTCGAGAGATAAATTAAAAATGAAGAAGGTGACATAATAAATTCTAAAGTAGGCTTCAAAATAACTTACGCTTACGCGAAAGGAGTGGAAGGGAAGAATTGATGAACTTTTGCCAAAAATAAAACCTGATTATCACGAATACATCATATAAACAGCCGAAAAGACGATGATATACCTAAAATCACGACCGCGAGATATGTATAGGAAGAGATATCTCGTGTCCAAAATATTTAAAGGAACTCACGTGTTCTATGTGTGATCCACCTGTACTGATATGCTCGTTAAAAAGCAACTTAACCCGATGCTGTGTTTAGCCGTTGTAGCATTTCGTTGGCTCGTCGGATCACTACGATTTCGTTGGCGAATCACAAATGGTTTCACCAAAATCTATCCGTTTGAACATAACATAGTCTAATATAGTTATGAATAGTTTTGGTGAAATAACATCACCTTGGCATGCTTTGGCGTTCTGATATATTTTCATTACTATGTTGGTGTATCTATGGTCAATTTGACACTACGCAGTACGCAAGGACTTCTAGCATTAATAGAGATTAACATAAAATGCTATAAAAAGAATTCATAAGTGAAGCACAATTGGCTTCCGATAAGGGTTAGGCACAAGAAAAGCATTATATGCATGCAGACTTTCGTCCAAAGACGCTGGGAAGTAAATAAGCTTATATACATCTGCTTCATAGTTTACGAAAAACATTGGATATGGTAGAACATGATAAGCTTATACAAACGCTTTGTCATCAAATGTATGAAGTTACTTACAAGTTTGTAGTGAAAGCAGTTGGCAGCAGCTATCATCAACAATGAACAATCAAGAGAGATGCGTATCTCCCCCGTTCGTTTTTATTAACGTCTACACAGAAAACATCTTTAGTTTTAGAGAAAGAGGAAGGAGTTAGGATTGGTGGAGAGTGTGTGACTAACGTTAGATACCCAGATAATGCAGCAATCATGGTTGAATCACTACAAAAGCTACAACGCTTGCTTGATAAAGTAACATGTAGATGGATTATCACCATAAACTCCAGGAACACATAATTAGTGGTAATCACCAAGGCAGATGTAGGCCCAATAAGAGTAACCCCTCAAAGAACAGGAACACCCAATAGAATTAGAAAGAGTATACTTCGTGAAATGAGAACCACTGCTCAGCACATTAAAGTACTAGAGAGATTTTTTATGTCTTGTCTGTTCTTCTGTATAGCTGCTAAACATGGACGCTAAAACAAATTGTGATTAATCGTAGTGAAGCACTTAAAAGTGTGGCTAAACATAAGGATACTTAAAATACCATGGACTGATTATAAATGACGATGTACCAGTGAGAATGTGACATGTGGGAGAGTTAATAACAGTAATAAAACACTGAAATACGTAGGATATATATTCAAAGAGCCAGAATACAACCTGCTTCGATTAAATTTAAATGGAAAACTTTAAGGAAGAAGAGCGATAGGTTGTACAGAACTGCCATGGTTAAAAAATAATCGACAATGGGCAGATTTATATGCGGAAGAATTATTACTCTCTGATATCAATGTTTTAATCCTTAATTTCAAAATGAAACTAGTTAACTTTGAGACTACTTGAGCAGATTTGAATACTAAAATGCAGTGAAGACGGGCTGGATTCTATTACAAAATGAAATTATTTATACGCCAATGAGTCTTTCTATACGACGAATTTGCTCAGTTAGGGACGAGAACTCATAAATTCAATAAACGATAGCCAATCACTAGATCACCCGAAATAAAAATTACATATGCCAGATGGAGCTAGGGTGCAGTACAATAACGGGTACCTAATGTAATAGCATCATATACAGGGTGCCCGTTTTTGGAGCTCCACCATGGGGATCTCGGTAACCATAAGAGATACGAGGTCGGTTAAATTGGGGCAAAGTTGCGCAATTTGGAGCTCAATAATATGCCGGTTTAAAATTTCAAAAATTCCGATTACCTCCGGAGATATCCGAAAAAAACCGGAATTTTGGAAATACGTTTTTATTTTTTCCTCGGCTTATTTGGTGACCTAATTCAAAATGAGTGACATTTCGTCGTTGCAACTTTTCCTCCTCTACAACCTGCCGATGTCATATTTGAAATCAGACGTTTCGATTTTCGACAATCATCATCAACTTTGGTTTTTCTTATGGGCACTATCTTGGATTTTCACATTTTTGAATTCAGCTTTGTTTTCTGATTACGGTGATGTATCACATGTTAAGGTTCAGTGTTGCAGTTTGGGTGAAATATCAAAAATTCTGTTTTGCAAAGACTGCCTTGGATATAACATCCATACTTTTGTTTAACAAAGGCATTGTTGACAGTTCGATTTAAGTTGGCTTAACGTCACCTACAGTTACAAAATTAGTATAAATTTATTAACAAAATGCCCTTTTCAAATGAAGAAAAACGAGATATGCTAGAAATTTATTACGCTTCGCATCGAAATGCGCAAGTTACTTCGGAAAGATATTTACAGCGGTATCCAGAAAGACAACAACCAGCTCAAAATTATTTGTTATTCCTTCATAGAAATTTAGCCGAGTTTGGTGCATTTTCTAAGCCTCGAAGACGTGTTCATAGACCAAATGCGAATGAAGTGGAAATTTTACAGGCGGTGAGTAAATTGTTAAAACTTTCTCAAAAATAATAAACGGCAATGAATTGAATTCTTCATTAGATTCAAGATAATCCTTCAACTTCAACAAGGGCTATAGCAGACGAAATTAACGTATCACATCAAGCAGTGTGGAGAGTCTTGAAAAAACATAAATATCGCCCGTTTAAAATTCATATCACCCAAGTCTTGCATCCAGGAGATACTGAACGGAGGGCAGCGTTTTGTAGGAATATCATGGCACGGTTGGAACAAAATCCCCATTTTCTTTCCAACGTGATATTCACGGACGAGTGCAAATTTACCAACTCAGGCATGTTCAATCGTCACAATGAACATGTCTGGTCCACTGAAAATCCACACGAACACCAAGGACGTCGACCACAAGCACGTTTCGGGCTAAATGTATGGGTTGGTTTATTTGGCGGTACGATCATTGGCCCATACATTTACGAAGACAATTTGACCGCAGATGGGTATTTGCACTTTTTAAGGACCTACCTTACGGATTACATCGATGACAACATTTGCCTCAACCGCTTGAATAACCTTTGGTTCCAGCAAGATGGTGCTCCGCCACATAATGCTAGGAGAGTGGCTGATTATTTGTCTGAAATATTTCCGGGTAGAGTCATTTCAAACAGTGGAGACATACGTTGGCCGGCACGTTCACCAGATCTTTCCCCATTAGACTACTATTTATGGGGAACTATGAAAGATCTCATTTATAAATCTGTACCCGCCGATATTAATGAGCTGCGAAGGAAGATCATCACAACTTTAAGGACCAAAATAAGAAGAAGGGACGTTTTAAGATCAATGCAGAATTTAAGAAGACGCATAGAGCTGTGCTTGGAAGTGGAGGGTGAACCCTTCGAGCACCTCTTATAATTTTCTTTATTTACTTGTTTCTCAAAATTTAGTTTTATCCTATGTTGTAAATTTAAAACATAATTTTCTCCTTTTTTATATCCTACTGTCAAATAAATAAATTTCTAGCATATCTCGTTTTTCTTCAGTTGAAAAGAGCATTTTGTTAATAAATTTATACTAATTTTGTAACTGTAGGTGACGTTAAGCCAACTTAAATCGAACTGTCAACAATGCCTTTGTTAAACAAAAGTATGGATGTTATATCCAAGGCAGTCTTTGCAAAACAGAATTTTTGATATTTCACCCAAACTGCAACACTGAACCTTAACATGTGATACATCACCGTAATCAGAAAACAAAGCTGAATTCAAAAATGTGAAAATCCAAGATAGTGCCCATAAGAAAAACCAAAGTTGATGATGATTGTCGAAAATCGAAACGTCTGATTTCAAATATGACATCGGCAGGTTGTAGAGGAGGAAAAGTTGTAATGACGAAGTGTCACTCATTTTGAATTAGGTCACCAAATAAGCCGAGGAAAAAATAAAAACGTATTTCCAAAATTCCGGTTTTTTTCGGATATCTCCGGAGGTAATCGGAATTTTTGAAATTTTAAACCGGCATATTATTGAGCTCCAAATTGCGCAACTTTGCCCCAATTTAACCGACCTCGTATCTCTTATGGTTACCGAGATCCCCATGGTGGAGCTCCAAAAACGGGCACCCTGTATATATGCCCAGTAATATGAAGTACAGATACTAGCATAAAAATGCAAACTATAATTACATTAGTATCGTGTAAGGGATTAGTACAGGTACACACATAAATAAATCATAGTAACTATTACATATTCTTTCTGCTATTACAGAATATAAATAGATTGTACCAGCAGTCTAACACCAAAGAATTTGGTGGCGTGAAACAGCCACACTTTTAAGTAAATATCATTATTTCGTAGCCAAAAGCAGCACTTACTCAACCCCCTGAAGGGAAGTCTCAGCGCAAAAAGCAAAAGTTCAACAAGATAAAACGTTAGCAGATCTGAAGGATCCGGCTTCCGATAGAGTTCGTTGCTTAGTACAAAACTCCAATCAGACATCCACTGGAGCAGCACCAGGTATAATGTATTCAACTCATAAGTCTTTTGACACCGGAGCACATGGATTGGTCTCTCCCAACACCAAAAGGACAGGGGGCAGCCAATTCTGCAGCAAGTTGGGAAATTATTGTAAAGTAAAACGAAATATTATTATATGTGGATGACCGACGTTGACGTCGACCTTAACCAAGAGGTGGAGAGAGTTAGTCATCGCAATGAGCAGAGATTGCTGCCTTGACACTTCCATCTCTTCATTAAACATCTTTATAGTTCTACTCCTAGCCTTTCATACAGTGTTAACGAAAGAGGCAGTTTTAACTATGATCATTGTAAATCCCATCATCACCGTTACGACTGACCTGTTCCAACTCCAGTAGCCACTTTTTCCTACACGTTATTACTATTATAAATGATTGGTTAGTCAAAAATACATCGCAAGTTACTAATAACAAACACATATGTTTCTCGTTAAGATATTAAACAAACTACGCGCCATTTACAGCCATTTCACACTTGCTTAATCGATTCAATTTCACTGCTTCGCTTCGCATTAACCTTTCGTTGAATTCGAACGGCATCGACTCGCTTTCCGCCTTAGAGGCAAGGACCAGTTCTTAGCAGAAGATCACTTCTCACGATCTTCTGTCTTGCATAATCGCTCGATCCTGCCGCCGCTGCACCGTCGCCAAAGCCATTTCTTCCGAGATGGCAGTTTGCATAGGTTGCGCTTTTCCCGGGATTGGATTACGTCATGAATCTCCACGAGGTCCTTGCAGAGCCTTGTTGTCGAAGATTTACCGGCTAAGTGCAGTCCCGTGTATCGATTCCAGGTTCCTACTTCTACATTTCAGTTGCATGTTCGGGAGCTGTTTCGCCTGATGCTGGTCGTTGTCTTATGATTGATGCCGTGCAGGACTTCTGGTGGCTGGCGGTCAGCAGCGAGGTGTTAATTGCGGAAATTGTTTTAGGTCAGCGCGGTTCTGTTATTTAATATCTAAGTTGCCATTATGTGTTTTAGATTAAATGGCGATTTCTGTTTAAATACTGACAGAAAAAATACAAATTTTAAACTTGAATGAAAACGTTATGATTACTAAAATTTAATTTATGAAGCACATTAGGCTGTATGATACATCATTGGCTAACCTTTTCCAGTCAGTAAATAATAGAAAAATTACACTTTGTTGACTTGACGATTTACAGCTCCAGAATATATGTATAGGAAATGGTTGATGAAAAACTTGATAGAATATAACAAAAATGTCTTAAATACAGGACTTTAATTAGATGAACAGCCTTGCAATCAATCTGAGCATTGTTAGACGTAGACCAAAAAAATACTAATGTTGCAAAATCAAAATAAAATTAATGGAGTGACAGAACAAAATATATATACGACAAAAAGAGAGAATTGCTCCGTGAAAAGCATAAAGCAATCCTTGGAAAAAATAAATGTCAACTCATTTAAGAATGAAAATACTATGAGGGAGTTATATAAACCACAACATATGTTACAGATGTTAAAGAATTCCGATGAAATACACGAAATCGCTAAAGATGTATTGTTCAATCTCCTGAACGTGGTGGAGTATGCCGACTAAATAAAGGAAGGTGGAAATACAGTAGTAGAAGCGCTACAGATACTCTTCTATAAATGTCTAGCACAAGCAACAGTTCCTGAACAAAACTATAGACATCCTTGCAAAGTCAAGTGTATAAATTACTAACAACGATACACGATACTGATCAATGGACTTGGATTAGAAGTAAGTTGTATTGTATCAACCTGTGCAGCTGGCGGTATTCAGAAAATGAAATAGCACATGCGATCGCATCCTCACTATAAGAACGCTAATACAGAAGTCCACAAAATATAATCGTCCATCATATATCTGGCATACGTAGAGCGCGAAAGGGCGTTTGGCACACTTGCATTATGGGGAATAGAAAAAGTGGCATAAAATAGTAGAGTGTATACTCTACTATCATTCTATGAGTAAGCATCAATTGTTGTTCAGTTACAGCTTTAGAAAATGGTTTCGAAAATTTCCAGTGTAAACGTAAGGGCTGTAACATTAATGGAAAGAGCCTTAATCATTTGAGATATGCTGATGATGTAATAGTTATAGCAGATAACTTTCAAGTCTTCGAAATACTATTGGAAGAGCTGAAAACAGAATCGGAAAAAGTTGGCATTAAAAAGAACAAACATAATGCAGAGGAATATGTACTGGAAAAGCGTCTAACATTAGCATGAATCGCTTTTGGGTAACGAAATAAAATACTGAAAAATACTGTTCTAACGCTGATGAGATCTGTTCGTGCTTGGATATGATCCGTGGAATGGAACCTTAACAAAATATATAATGGATAGTTTGCCCAAAACACAGATGAAACAAAAATGGTGGATGTCAAAGAACATGTCGCATCGGTCAAGTGGAGATGGGTGGGACATACTGCGAGGTAAAATGATAGCAGATTGAGCAAATTGAGGCCCTGGACTGGGAAAATAAATGCGATTTAAAAAGATTAGCAGGATTATGATGTGTTACATCTTAAACCCCGTTTATTACCTGCAATAGGCTTAAAAGGTTGCCACAGCTAAGTAGTGGGGTGGGTGGGGTCTTAAACTGGAAGAAGATGCGTTGGTTTGCGAAAGTCATATCAGTCGGTACGGTACGCCACCTAGTGTTCATGCGTATACGATACTCAACTCCCCAAATTGAACCTTAAATAATTTCATTGGATATGTTTACACACGCGGAAATGCACGGCGCTTTACAAATGAAAATAATACAGGCAATTTAAAAAACTCTCAAGATAACATTCATAATATACATCTGAGCGGGTCAGCATTGCAGTTGTAATCGCAACAAGGTTTGCTGGGCCTGGTGAAAAAAATTCACACGAGAAAACAATATTGATATATTGGCGCAGAGCGCTGACGGCGTTACTGCAATATGAAGAGGGATATGCCTCGATACTTATTTCACAACGATAAGCTTACTTTGAACGCTTCAGAAATGATTTTTACTGAAGGTACATTTCAAAGTAACGTTAAATTATTATACATGCAAGATAATAATAAATCATAAATGACTTAGCTGGAATGCAGTACATAAAATCGCGACAAAAATATGTAAAAAGCTCAGGTAAATAGTTGCGGACTCCGCACGTTGAAAAGAGCATTGACGCGATCAATGTCAAAGTTGAGCGATGAAAGGCGGGCTTCGCAAAATAGAACTCGTGGTTCCAACAGGTGCTGGAAAGGCGTCAATTCCGCACGAGATGTAGGGAAATATTTTCTCCATAACTTCATTTGAAGAATGGATAGCCGCAGTTGTGGAATATCTAGGGCATTCAGGTTAAATCCATAACGCGGTGAACGGAAAGTTTTTCTAGGGCTTTTTGGGATGCCGGAGGGTTGTGAAACTATAGATTGATGTGCAGGGCGTCGATGACGTTGCCACTGTATAAGATGTTCCTTTGAATCGGCCGATGTGAAATTCCACTGAACTCAAAAACCGTGCAGTATTTCGAATTTCAAATTTGGCAACTGCGACAGCTACTCTATACTGGAATATCCGACAAGGTCGTGGTTTGCCTAACCGACGCGTTAGAGCTTCCCGAGAGGCTATGTTCATGGAACAAACTAACATCCGGGCTCCTGACGATCTGTTCCCCGCGACGTAATACGAGAAGAAAGTCGGTAATACGAATTACACGGTTTCCTCTAGAGCGTGCATTCCAAAGCTAGCGGCGCGGGGACCCCCTCAAGCAATCCTAACAGATGCTTTAGAACAGCTCATTATAGCTGACGGTTTTCTTATGCACTCGCACCGCATATGATCTGTTCGTCTACGTCCTTTCTTTCTATGGAAAAATCTCATATCTCTGCCGTTAACACTTCCTGGGAAAGCTAGATTTAAGAACACGTAAACTATGGTGGTAAAGTGAATCCTGTCCAGGCATACAAGTTGTATTAATTCTAGCCCCACTTGCGGTGCCAGATTGTATTAGCACCCCTTTTGGTGGTTCTAATACAATGTAATATATTTTTTTATAGCTCCAAGTTACGAGCCGGGTGGTGTAGCTTGAACAAGCATCCACGTACGATCAGTAGAGTTAAGCAATGCTCTCTCTGGTCGGAACTTGGATGGGATTTTCACGGTTGCTTCACTCGGCGCCTCGTGGTACGGCTGCCACGGAAATAGTTGATCCCGGATGTCATACTAACATCATGACGGTTGTTAGTGGGGTTGGAAGTCCCCATAAAATGTACGGCGCGCCTATAATACGCGTAATGGCTGTTGGCCGAGTACGAAATAAATAAATAAATAAAATACTTACAATAAACAAATACTATCCTTTACGTCAATGCACTCATATTGCTTAATAAGATAGGTCGTAATAGACGTATTTTATAAATCAATCTGACATTTGAAATTATGTCAAGTGTTTAATATTATTATGCCACGACTAGTCAGCTTAAAAGCATTGATATACTCTTAACTCCCACCTGAATGGGATAACCTTCAACTAACAACTTCTTCTATATGTTTAATGATTGAATCTTCTTTTAAAGAATAATAATTATTTGATTTTATCAATCAAATGCACAATTCCAGGTATTGCATAGACTTGTTTTGTATAATCAGTTTGTTAGTATGTAATAGAAGTTTGATTTGACCTTACACAATAAAATGAAAGTTGTCAGAAATACTCTAATCAATTCTTGTAATGTTGAAACTTGATTAAATTAAAAATATAAAGTCCTAAAAGTTATCGTACTCCAAAAGGTTCAAATTTCAAATTATAATAGTCGAAAACGTTGAGTATTCAAATCACAGATATAATTTAGAAAACGTATTAATTAATATTCTATAATAATCTTCTAAATATAATTACAATGGTTTTAATAGTTGTCGCACCAAACTCACTTTCTAATTTCTTAATATTATTTAAGAAATTGTCACTAACCTTCTGATGATTGTTCTATGTACCTGGACTTTCTATCTCGATTTCTAACTGAATAAAATTCATGTCAGCAAACCCCTATTCTATTTTCTTCGTAGTATTTTAGTAATCGAATTGAAATAACTTTGAGTTATATATTTTTATAATAACTGTAACTTGAAGTCAAATTTGATCGTAGAGAATACTTTATTACTACTACGTATCAAACCAACAATTATTATTTTCTCACAATTAATGGAAATTTAACCCTTAACGTGATATTTCTCGTAGATTCTCAATTCAAGTTATTTATTTTATATCGTTACTAAAAACAACCTTGTGGTTGCCTTTACTACCCCACCAGTCAAACATACAACTGTTATATCACATGATAGCCATTAGATATCTGGATATAAATATTTAAATTAGATGTATCATACATCCTGTACGCTGCATTACAACGTGCGTAATTGGGGAAGGAATAAAGAGGAAGAAGTGGTAATATTTGTTAAACTAGTCGTCAGTAGATGTTAATATATCTCTATTTTCAGTGACACAGAATATATATTTGTTCTTACCTATAAGTATATAGTTATAATACTACATCTCGTTTAATTTCGCCTTTACAAATTCTTGACTTTGAACGCAAATAACGTTCGATCCACTTGCGTAGAAAAAACAATACATAATATTCTATTTTGATGTTAATGTTTTTTTTCTTTTCAGGTAAGCTGAATAGCCGATTGCAAAACGATCGAACTTCTATTGACACAACAATAGTGGTAAGCGAATATAAACCATACACATTTTCTTATTTACTTAACAAATATATACACTGAGTGCACATGATTGCTGAATAAAGCAACTCACAATTCTTTTAGTATAATTTCCATAGATGCAAGATCTACATGCTTTTTTCAATTAAATAACAACTTAATCCCTTAGAAAAGCTTCAGCCGAAGTGTTTCCCCATTTGCCATTCCCCTTTTATGCTTCAACGACGTGTGCGTTTACGTTAGGTGGTTGTTTCCGACTGCCCCATTAACAAAAATGTCCTGGAGGCTCAGACACTTCTAAAGCAATTACTGCACACGTCGGCCATGCGGTGATATTTCTTTATTTCGGACGTTTCCTCTATTTGAGAAGGAAATTTTATTTTGTTCCGACACATGTCTTATCCTTCCTGAGGCTATATTTACACCAGCATGAAATTTTAGCAAGCAATAAAAGTATATGTCAGTGCTGCAGACATATTAAACATCTCACCTCAAATTTAACCACAAAGATTGAACATAATTTATGAAGGTTATTAATACCTCCTCTCTTATTTGTTGGACTTTGACAATCAACCATGAGATGTATTAGAAAATGTAATTGTTGGATGACATAAGGTTGCATTTATAAGTAGTATACGTTAGCGTATGGTCTTAATTTCTAATTTAATGACAGAACTTTTCTTAAAGGTTAGTTTTATCGTTGGCTGAATGTCTTTCATAGCTGCAACTCTTCATCTTGTTATTGATACTCAAGCGAAATTCTGGAACTTTTCTTGCAGACTGTAATCGCTGCGAACGTTTTTTACGGCGCCCTTTCTTTAAACAATTGATCTGAAGAATAATTCAGCTAAAAGGAACCTAACGACAAGGGAATGGCAGAACCGGCACATTAATAAACGGAAGCGTGTTGTTAAAAGCTGCAATCCAATTTTATACAGCCATTCCAGCTGAACTGCTCCGGCTAAATGCGAAGGCGTTATTGATACAATGCAGTGAAACCAATAAAAATATTTCCCTATCACGAAGAGGGCACTTACACGTGGATCACGTCGCCGATCCTTTTTCTTACGACCATCGGCGTTTTTATTCCTTCAAGGTATGGCGCTCATACCGTTAGTATTCCACCTCGGTTTTATTTGGAAACGCGGCGGCAGCTTACGGGAATAGTCATTACTCATCGCAATTCAAATCGGCGACTTATAGAGCGATTTCTCTTATGGTTTAGTCGGTAATAGCACAGATGGTTATTGTGATCTATCAGAACTTTTATATGTCACAGACGAGGCAAAATATAAATTTTCCCAATTGTTGCCGCACTTGAGGAACTCTCTCTTTTTTACAAAATTGGGTATAGATGGATTATTTGTTCTATTTTTCTGACGTTAATATCAAAGCTAGAGGAAAAATGACAAAGCTTCTTTATACATCAACTAAGCGTATGCATTCCTGCAGAGTTGTGTCTCAAAATTCGAACACTAGCTAGATGGAAAGCAATTTTTGACGCGTTGAGTTTTTCTTAAGACCTGTATTTAGACTTTATTTGTCCCACGCATGTAGATGGGGGAAAATTCTGTAAGAATAAATCTACTCTCTCTACTTCCACTGTGTATCGACTAAATGTATCTATTCTCGCTGCGTTGTGTCTCGAAATTCGAACATTGGCTTAATTGAGATCAATTTTTGAGCTTTCCTTCAGACCTTTTTTAGATGTTCCTCATTTCACGAATGTGGATTGGGGCAAATTCTTTAAGAATAAACCTACCCTCTGTCTTTCTACTATGTGTATCGACTAATCGTACATTTTTTGGTAGAGTTGTGTCTCAAAATTCGAACATTGATTAAATTGAGAGCAATTTTTGAAGTTTTGCATTTTTCTTTAGAACTGTCTGTAGAGATTTTATTCATTCCAGACATGTAGATGAGGGCAAATTCCTTGGGAATAAACCTACTCTCTCTCTCTTTGTACTTTGCGTATCGCCTATCCCGCAGAGTGGTGTCTCAAAATTCGAACATTGGTTTACTTTAGTTTTCAGAGCTTCAGACCTGTCTTTAGATTTTATTCGTTCCACGTATCTGAATGTCGGTTAATTCTATAGGAATAAACCTACTATATGTCTTTCTACTTTGCGTATCAACTAAAGGTTGATCCTGCAGAGCTGTGTCTCAAAATTCTAACAATTTCTGAAGTTACGACCTTTTGTGGAAACCTGTCATTAGACTTTATTAATTCCAATTATGTGAATGGGGGCAAATGCTTTAGTAATGAACCTGAACTCTTGTCTTTCCACTCTGAGTATAGACTAAAGGTACCTCTCGCAGAGCTGTGTCTCAAAACTCGAACATTGGCTAGCTTGAGAGCAATATTGAGGTTTTGAGTTTTGCTTGCGAATTGTCTCTAGATTTTGTGCATTCCAAGCACCTAGATGGGGCACTTTTTTAGTAATACTACTCTTCGTCCTTCCACTCTGTGTATCGACTAATGCAACTGTTCCAGCAAAGTTGTGTCTCAGAATTCGAACATTGGTTAGATTGAGAGCAATTTTTGAATTGTTGAGTTTTTCTTCAGACCTGTCTTTAGATTTTTCTCATTGCATGCATGTGGATGGGAGCGAATTCGATAGGAATAAAGTTACTCTGTGTCTTTCTACTTTGTCTATCGACTAAACGTTACTCTCGCAGTGTTGTGTCTCAAACTTCGTACAATGGCTAAATTGAGAACAATTTTTGACGTTTTGAGTTATTCTGCTTGTCGTTAGATTTTCTTTATTCCAAGCGTGTGGATAGGGGCGAATTGTTTAGGAGTATACCTACTCTTTGTCTTTCCACTCTGTCTATCGACTAAATGTACCTATTCCCGCAGAGTGGTGGCTTGAAATTCGAACATTTGGCTAGATTGAGAGCAGTTTTTGAAGTTGTAAAATTTTCTTGAGGCCTGTTTTTAAATTCCGGACATGCGGATGTATTGACTAAACGTACTTATTCCTGGACATTTGTGCCGCAAAATTCGAACATTGGTTAGAATGAGAGTAATTTTTGACGTTTTGAGTTTTTCTGGGAACTTGTATTTAGATTGTATTCATTCCAAGGAATAAATCTACTCTCTGCCCACCCACTCGACTAAACCTATCCATTCGACTGAGTTGTGTCTCAGAATCTGAACATTAACTAAATTGAGAACAATTTTTCCTGAGGCCTGTCTTTAGAATTTACTCATTGCAATTCCAATTCTTAAGAAATTCGCCCCATCCACATTGATGGGGCGAATTTCTTAAGAATAAACCTACTCTCCGTGTTTCTACTTGGTGTGTCGACTTAAACGTTACTCTCGCAGAGTTATGTCTCAAAACTCGAACACTGGCCTAATTGCGAGCAATTTTTGAAATCTTGTGTTTTTCGTGAGACTTATTTTTAGATTTTATTCATTCCAAGCATGTGGACGGGAGCAAATTCTTTAGGAATAAACCTACTTTGATATCGACTTAAACGTTACTGTCTGTGTATCGATTAAATTTATCTAATCCCGTAGAGTTGCGTCTGAAAAGTCGAACATTGGCTAGAGTGAGAACAATTTTTTTGAGTTTTTTGTTATACCTGTCTTTAGAGTTTATTCATTCCAATTGTTTAGGTGGCTTTAGGAATTAACATGCTCTCTATCCTTCCACTCTGGGTATAGACGAAACGTACCTATTCCCGCAGAGTGGTGCCTCAAAATTCGAACATTGGTTAGATTGAGAGCAGTTTTGGAGGTTTTGCTTGCTTGTGTGCGTCTTTTGTTAATTTGAAGCATGTAGACGTTGCAATTTGTGTACCGACTAACGTAACTGCCCGCAGAGTTGTGTCTCAAAATTCTAATATTAGTTAGATTAAGAGCAATATTTGAATTTTTGAGTGTGTCTTCAGACCTGTCTTGAGATTTCGATCATTGCACGCATGTGTATGGGAACGAATTCCATAGGTATCATAAATTCGAACATTGACTAAATTAAGAGGAATTTTTGACGCATTAAGTTTTTCTTAAGACCTGTCTTTAGATTTTATTCATTCCAATTGTGTGGATGGGGGCAAATTCTTTAGCAATAAACCTGCGTTCTGCCCTTTCACTCTGGTTATAGAGGAAACGTACCTATTCCAGAGGAAACGTACCTATTCCCGCGGAGTTGTGCCTTAAAATTCGAACATTGGCTAAACTGAGAGAAGTTTTGGCGTTTTGAGTTTATCAGACCTTTCTGTTGAGTTGTGGAAGGGGGGCAAGTCTATAGGTATTGACCCACTCTCTGTTTTTTTACGTTGTGTATCGACTAAACGTACGGATTCCGGCAGAGTTGTGTCTCAATATTCTAGAAAGTTTTAACGATTTGAGTTTTTCTGGAGACACGTCAGTTGATTCATTACAAGTATGGAGATGGGATACAATTCTATAGGAATAACCATACTCAATGTGGTTTTACTTTGTGTATCGATTGCACCTTACTTCCGCATAGTTGTACCTCGAAATTCGAACATGGTATAATTGAGAGCAATTTTTGAAGTTTTGAATTTTTTAACAGACCTCTCGTTTGAAATGTGGATGGGGCTAATTCTATAGGAATAAACCTACTTTTTGTCTTTCTACTTTGCGTATCGACTAAACGTACCTATTCCCATAGAGTTGTGTCTCAAAATTCGAACACTCGACCAAGTTGAGTTTTTCGTACGATTCAGCTTTCATTTTTTGCATGGGAAACTTAGAACAATTGTGTAACTCTCTGTATTTTAACTCTGTATAGCAACTTAATGCACTCCTAAAGAGTTGTGTTTGACTAAATATAGACAGATCGCTTTTACAAAATGAAAGCTTTCAGGTTGCCCGATGGTATTACAACATTTAGGTGCATTCGTGTTGATCGAAAATAACATTCGTAAATATTGCAGCACGTTATCACAAAAGTACTTCATCTAATGCACACGGTTTCATAAAAGTATGTCGATATTTCTGAAATTTTGCATGAGATCATAATTTGACATTTTGAACAACTCTTCCTAATGACAGTTTGTTGTATGTAAAACAGAAGGGGTACTTTACCTGAAGAAACAATTGTTTTTATTTAGCGCTCGTGAGGGCTCATGAAGATCAATCCAACATTTTCGTATTAAGATTTTCGATTCAGAATTGTACCTGGAGCTTTTGCCCCAATTTGTATACACCCTGTATATAGATGACTGTATAATTCATGCAAACTTTCTGGAGACTCCTTTGTATTATTGCTTCTCCGTACATTTGCATATGAAATAAATACTTACTGTGAAGTCGTTATAACATGTTTTTAGAATTTTTAACCTAAATTATTGTAGCTGGAAATGATCGCTAATGGCTTGTCTTGTATTATTTTCCCACAGTTTTAAGAACAGCAACTTATAAAGCGTGTTATTCAGAATAAATGATTTTTTTAAATTTGACAGTGACTTACTCAGAAACGTTAGTATCACGGGAATGGTGCTTATTTTATATCGCACAGCTTATCTTGAGCGTTTAAGTATTCGGTAAACTTTTTTAAAATAAAATTTGGATTTGGAACGTGTAATGCACTTTCCATGTGATAGTTACGAATTCTCCACGTTTGGTGAAAGCACTATTTAATAATGTTGTAGGTTTTGGAACCTAATGAGGTTCGAATAGAACAACGGTTGCTCGTCACCTTTGCGACACCTGCCAGCAGGACATCACTTTAATTGCACCCATCTTCCTTGACTTTTGAAAATCCTTCACCTGGAGCCTTACATACGAACGTTAATTGGGGGGCGTTGCTGCTTATGCAATCGTTTTGTTTCTGGGAAAACGTTATTTACGCTTTGCATAGCTTTGCATACTCAAAACGATGGTCTCGCAGTGCTCGCCCACGCTCGAATAGAAAGTAATTTCTAAATGGATGCCAATCGCATTAACAACACCAGTATATGGTACCGAAGGCCAGGGTCACAGTTGAGATACCGTTACACGTGCTTGGTAATGAGGTAATGACAGGCTTGCATGTCGAAGTCTGTACTGTTTTGCGCCGGGACGACACAGGTTTCTATTTTTAGAATTTTGCATTTCGACAATGCGGAAACAGGCGTTGTCTCCAGAATTTGCAACATTTAAAGATCAGCTGCCATAAAAATGTTCCCGGTTGCTTGAGACAGCGTCTGTTGTACTTTGGCTTGCTGAGAATATTTCAAGATAGTAAAAAATTTAGATACTGATGTTTCACAAGCCTTTCAATATAAACACAATTAATTGACACGAACCTCAACGGCACGTTTTCTTATAATTCGCCTTTAAGAGAAGGCGTTATTTTTCAACTGTCACCAGAATTCTAGGGCTCCATTTCTCCATTATGTTGCATTTCAGCCTGTCCACTTTCTCAGGATCTATTATTATTGATGTTGCTTTTAGTATTAGCCATTGTGTTCAAACACTGGTAGTGACATCGCCTACTACTCTGGCCGCAAGTACGATATTTATGCGTTCTCCGGTTCTCTAATAGTTCGATCATTAAGAAAGTTTTAAGTTGAATTATAACTGTTTTAAATTGTCTAAATTTCCTTAAAAATGGTAATTATGGACGTAAAAACGTGTGGAAAACTCGAGCACAAACAAGTTTGTAGATCATGCAAAAATAAAATTGAAACGTGGACTTTTTATATAATCGTAAGTTAATAGCTATTTGTGCAACAAGTGCTAAAAGTGAATGTTTATGCACGAGATATGAAAATTATGAAACAAAGCCGAATGCTGAGTTTCATAACATGTCTCGTGCATAAACACTTTTAGCACGAGTTTGCACAGAATATTTTTTCTCTTATTAATCCATAAATGTCGATTTAACAAAGGTTTGAATTTATGACAGTTATAATTTATGTCACAGTAAAAGATGGCCGTGACGGCGCA
This sequence comes from Agriotes lineatus, assembly GCA_940337035.1. Classification (NCBI taxonomy): domain Eukaryota; kingdom Metazoa; phylum Arthropoda; class Insecta; order Coleoptera; family Elateridae; genus Agriotes; species Agriotes lineatus. The sequence goes on along the minus strand of OW679199.1, from coordinate 144,061,351 downwards.
GGTGACTGTTTCTGCAGCCGGTAGCTGTCAAAGTTAGTTATCATAGGTAATTGTAATCGTATACATTTTACTTTATTCATTACATAATGCTTTAATTATTTTTAAAAAACACTTTACCTCTAACGAGAGAAGTGACTAGAATAACTTTGTAACCTCACTTCCAGTTTAAAATACTAAGTTCAAAACCAGCTGTTTACTTTTAGCACATGTGCTAAAAGTAAACAGCCGATTTCACTTTTAACACGCTGATTTATAAACGGTCATTTTTAGTTCAACAAGCTAGTGCTAAAAGGCCTACTTTTAGTAGTGGTCGTAGAAAAAATTCTAAATGAAGTAGTACTTTTCCAAGGAACTAAGGCGTAACTCCATTTTCGTTTGTTTTTCAAAAATTAAATTTTTTTCTCTATTAGTACCGTTAATTTGCACATTTTAAATTGAATTTCACATAGGTGTGCACGTATCACAAATACAAGTTCATGTATGCGAAATTTTTGAGGGAATTTAATTTTAAAGAATCGAGTTGATGTGCTATAGTGGAATTCTATTTATTGTTAGAAATAATTTCGGGTACAAAGTCTGGAAAAAGCAAAGTTATCGAAATTTTTAAGAGAACCAATATTTTATAATAACCAAGAGGCTCTTAAGATGTCTGATTACTAGTGCCCAGAGATCGCGAGTGAATTCCAACACTGAAAGATTTCAACAGCACGCTTTCAACCATTTACAAAGATTATTAAAAATGTTTACAATCACTCAACAACTTTCTAAAGAGTTGCTGATACGAATTTTTCGATTGGCGAAATCTCAAAATTTTCTAAACATTGACACGAAGTCTCTAACATTCCAATTATCATTGCTAAGACATTTTAAGAGACTTCCGAGGCCTTCGATTATATCATTGATTCTTAAAGCTTAGTTTTGAAAAGTTTACTAAGATTCCTATTGAGTATTCTATTGCCAAGAAATTCTTAAAATATGTTAAAGAACGCCACAATTGGCAATATTTCCAAAGACTATCAAAGATTGTTGTAGATTGGCAAGGTTTTGTAGAGATTCCCAAGATTTTTTTAACTGTGACAGTAAAAAGTTCAAACATTATCGAAGGTTTCGGGGGCTTTCGAGGGGTTCAGGGTTTCTGAAGGACGCCGCAAGTTTTCTAAAATCTTTAATGACTACTGCTGTTAGGGAAGCTCTCAAAGGATTCCAAAGATATATTTCAAACGTTTCTAGTTACTTTTTCCAATGATTGTCAAAAAGTGGCAGAGAAATGTCTTTGCTGCTAAATATCGCTAAATGTTGCCGAAAACATGAAATGACTAATAAAATTGCCGAATGTATTTTGAAAGTCCCTAATCGTTGAGTTAAATTTCATACTGTAACTGCTTTTAGAAAATTTAGGTATCGTTATTTATTGCCTTTCCAAAGCGAAATGCAGTAATTTCGCGTTATTGCGAACATCTTTTCCAACGTGGAAATAAGGATGATTTAAAAACTCCTCGAACACAATTGGAGTGATTTATTGTAACGATTGTACATTTAAAATGCACTGTAAATGCGAGGCATACACACACACACACCTATATGATGTACAGCTTAATCGATTCAACCTAAACGACCAACCTGACAACGTACGTTCAGCAACCTAATAATGTTAGTGTGAGCCAAGCAAGTGCTGCAGAAACTTCCGTTTGGTATCAACGGTCGTCATAAGTATTTGCGATCCGAATAGAGTCCTGAAAGGAGCTGTCATCTGGCTTTGCTGGGAACATCAAAACGGGGTATGGGGACTTGAGCGGATATGTGCGCTGCTACACTGGCTATCAGTCAACCTCTTACCACCTGTAGTTGTTTATGGTTTCACTGGTTCTTGACATCGTACCAGGTCAGATCGTTACATTTTGCTGTTGTTGAATTTTTATATGCACTTTCCATTTAATTAAACAATTCTACGTACATGCGTGCGCCAGCCTAAATGTTGAGATAATTATTAGTGGTTTGTTAAATTATTGTACGTTAGAATCGGTTACCACTTCTATTTTTATTGTATAATTGAATTACTTATTTACATTGAAAGTTTATTATCGTTTGTTTTTTGTTTGTTTCTTAAATGTTTGGACGTTAGAATTGATTACAGCATCATGTCTTCGAAGCGTAATGTAAATAGTGAAGGGAAAATTGCATCCTTTTGCCTCGCTTTTCTGCTAATGTGAATGGGATAGTTTTAAGTTCTTATCTAGCATCGCTGCCATGGTTGCGCTGTTTTATATATGTTGTGTATCAGAGTTTTTTTTATCTGGGGTCTATTCTGATGTGTCTAAGGCCTCCACGACTGCCCACAGTTCTATACTGTTGAAAGCTTCCTCATAATTGACAAAAGATAGATACCGGGTGGCCATAAATATCTGAGATCCCGGTAGCCATGGAATTAGCTACTTATAAATGTTGGTTAGCATTATATTTCAATTACAATAACTATTGGTACCTATGTAATGTAATAAAATGCAATAAGAGGAGGGGAATGTGCCCCAGATTCTGCAGTTTAGCCTACGACTCGCTTATGAAAATCTCCTGTTCTAACTCCATTCCTTATTGCAATCTGTAATAATTTTTGACAGATAGGAATTTTAGTTGGGATGACATTAATGACATTTAGTTTAGTTGGATTCATCACTTTAATAAGGCGGTGTTGATTCCAAAGGTAATGTGATATCAGATATTTATAGCCACCCGGTATAATGTGTTTAGATTGTGTAATATCATGTGTTCCAGCGTTGTTCTTCAGAGTTTCTTAATTTATTTATGGATTGCTCCCTGTAGGCCTTCATATATATTTTTAAATATTCTATATTTTCTTTTTTATAGCTTCTGCACAAAATATGAGGCCTTATAATATCAATTATATCAATTATACGTTTTCCTTTTTGCATTAATTTTTGAATTTTTTAAGCAGCTTCGTGAAACGCAGTCACCTTTGTTTCCACTCTAAAGCCTAGTGGCTAACGGAGAAATCGTTCTAAAAACCGTCCTACTGGTCGGCGAATTTTAGCTGCAGTTGTAGAATTTGTAGTCCGGAAGTGCCCGACATTCCTCAGTGCGCCACAATCGGAAAAAAATTGAGTCATTCGCTAAGTCGATCAGTGAAAGTTCTGCGTTCGCTCCGGGTCCTTTCTAAGTAGGCAAAACTGCGCGGTGCGTTTAGAACGTATGGGATGAAATTGGCAATCAATTTACCGGTTCTAACGAACCGCTCCAACAGGATTGCTTTTAGGTGCTTAAAATTGAAAAGGTCGGGAGATGATGAATGGCGCGATGTGCGAACGAGATTTTCTAGATAGTACAAGCTGGCATGTCGCGCACAGAAAGGCGGTCTTGGAAAAGTATTGATATATCGCTTATTCCTAGATTTTCAGTATATGATTTCTGCGTTATAATATGCGTAACGTATGGATATGATTTATTCCAAACGTATTTTTAATTTGGTTTCTCGGTAGAGAGATTGCGATCGTTATAGTATCACAATCAAGGTGAATTTGTTTATGGCCATTTACCAGCTACCTACAAGAAATGGCAACTGGGATGTCCATTTATGGAAAGGAGTACGAGATGTATCGTATCGAACCTTGACTCCTTAGTTTTCCATATGGACCTCGAGTTTAAAAAATCTTTAGTTATACCTTTTTTTGGAACGTAGACTGGTTTGCGGCTAGTTCATCATATTTATTTCCCGTAGAGTGTATTTCCACATTTGTGACATTCGGGAAAATTCCTGTAGTAGTCACTTGATAACAAGCCAGTTCCCAGATCACCTCTGAAAACTTTTCTCTAATTTGTGTGGTGAACATAGTCGTATAAAATTACACCTTGTTTACTTTCATTGTAAAGCAGAATCCAGTCGCGATTTCAAGAATTGTAAGGTTTCTAAGTACATGATGTCAAATGCATAGAACGATGCGCCCGTTTCTAGTATGTATATTATGTATTTATCATGATTGTCTATTATTAATATGGCAGTATTTTATAACGTAATTTGAATGCTTTCGTTAATACTCAGCAAGTGCCTGCCAAACATTTGTGCCTTCTTCTCTTAATTTTTCGTCCCAACAACTTCTCTTAATTTTTCGTCCCAACAAGTACTGCTATAAGACTGGAAAATTACATTGCCTTCATTACTCTCACTTCATTAGCAAATGCTACACGTTTAATGAATGCAAAATACGCTAACAAAACGGACCTTCATTAAGTTTGACCTATGCCATCGTCGATTGAGCAGTAGAATATGCACAATAGGCGAAAGTCCTTGCCTCAGCGTTTCTTCCGCAGCAGGCGAGGTTAAGCGCTAAAGCCATTCGCCTGATGGAGTGCTCGCGTGAGATGTGAAAAATAAAATTATATCTTCAATCTACATAGCGGCTTAGGCGATGTATTTGTGGTAGCTCTCAGCCGAAGAATGCGCCATTTAAATGATTTATTCAAAATTATCTCTCCCGCGCATACGGTTTAATAACCACCGCTATAATCGCCCTCCTGCTTGTCCGTTTTGCTCCCGTTCCTAGCTGCAGGATGCAAGGATTTCACGGAATTATTCAGTGAGGCTGCTCTAAATCTAAACACTGCTCATTTTCTGGCTCGTGCAGTTAGCAACTCCTGAATATTTATGCCTGCGTCCCTGCCAAGCCTACTGCGATTCGCCATTCATATTTTCTAATGGACTGACTTCGCATTTTTCATGTAAATCTATTCGTGGCTCTTCCTTTTTTCTCCAGCGCTTTTCATAAAGAACAGACTCCACTTCCTATTTGGAGGAGTTTAATTACATTAATTGCAGGATAAGAAATAATTGTTGCGGGCTTAACTACCGAGACGAACCATTTGTGTGCTTCATCCTTGGGGCAGCTAGACGGAAGACTTCAATTTCGTATTGATTTTTTACGACACATCTCGACAGGAGAGCTGCAATTTACTTTCAAGGGTTGTTTTCGTCTTCAGTTACTGTTGGCGAGTTCTTTTACAGTATTTTTAAGCAATCGGAGTATTGTAGGTTGAGAGAGCGTCGTTTAAAGCTATACCTTTAAAAAGTAACAGTTGGCTGTTCGAAATGTTGTCTTTTATCTCTTATGGGGAAAAAGTGTGTCATAAGTCATTCAAAACTTAATGTAAAATAGCTGGAGCGCCTTTCGTATTATCTCGTGTTTCTGCAATTAGGGGAAGCACATAAAATGTTCTTTAAATGAGTGTAAGTGAATATTATAGTAGTTTATATAACTAATTTTATAAGACGACACAAATGGATTTATTTCTCAATATCCGAGGCTTTGTATATTTTGTACATTTCTCTCAGATTCAAGGAAAACAGGCATTTTTCTGTCGCCTTTTCTCAGTGGTTTCAAACCGCTATTCGTAAACACTCTACAAACAATTTACGTTCGAATATTGTGCGTTTGCCAACAGAATTGAATAGACGCAGGAATAATATTTCCAGGCAACGCTTTGGAAACTATGGTAATTCCAAAACGAAAGGACAATGATCTCGCAAAATATAGATGACACTAATAACTTATGGAATTGGAAAGTTCTGGCCGCAAAGCAGGCAAAGGTCAGAGGTTCGTTATGCAATTTTTAATGTTTATTTTTCTCATACGAGGAGAGGGGGTCGTGGAGAGTGGCATATGGAATGGCTTCGTTCTAATTTGATCGCGTGGTTTCTGCGGCTTGCAGCCTGTAATTTAAGGGCTGGGCTGTTTGTTTAACAATCGACTCAATTTATGTATTGGCGTTCAATTACGGAGGCTATGTTTACCGTGCAAAGCCAAATTAATTGCTTAGATAACAATGGTTGGATTAAATGACGACCCGTTTGAGATATTTCTTGAAAGTAATCGTTGTAGTATATCATTTGGTGTTTTCTATGCATTTGTGTGGAAACATGGATGAGTTCACATACAAAGAGAATATTCAAAATTTTTCCAAATAGACTGCGGGTCTGCTTTAATGTAATCTTTTTCCTTCACATTGCTAGTAGATATATTCCTACAATCATTATTAACAGAAATCGAAATAACCATGTAATCGGAAGCTCCAGCGATGAGCTGACGCTTGACGTCACAGATCACCACAATAACTTTCGGCGAAGCCCAAAAACGTCACCGGCTCGAATTACCAACTCTTGAAGACGAGACGTTATTGCAGGCTTCCGCATTAAATGCACTCTTGGGGCGGTGGCCCAATTTGACAACGCGAAGGAAGAAACTGTTTTCTTCAAGTGCCGCATAACAAATGCCGTTGCTCATGCCCGAACTTCTCGCACTTAATCTTTCTGTCGCGGTTTAAAACACTCACTTCCGGTGGCGCTAGTAGAAACCGCACCATCATCACAGCAGTTTATAGATGATAGAGACTAACATGCACTTGCGGTAGTTCGAAACTGAACTAAATGTACATACAAATAATATTACAATACACAAACATACAAATTGGCTCGATATTGATAGATTATATTGATTACTGTAACTGATATTAGGTGTAGATGGGCCAAATTCCTTTTCAGTGTACCTATTTCGTTATTAGTCTGCGTATGGCTGTCTTTTCATTCTATCTATCTTATCCATGTCACCATATCCTTTGCATGTTAATAGTTTTCTCAGTTCTTCTGTAGTTTTTTGGTCATACATTTAATTTGTTTTTAATCTTTTTGTTTGCAAATGGTCTTGTCAGGATTTTTTCCCATATAATTATCTCACTGTATTTGATCGCAGTCATTAGAAATCATGTCAGTATTAAGACAAGGTTGCATGTTCTCATCATTGCTTTTGAATTTGCTACTAGAGGGAGTAGAGCAAGGCATGAAAGTTAACGGGCCATCAACCTTAGGATTTCGTGGGTGGGTGGGTCACATCACCAACTAGGAGGCCCTTAGAATAATGTGTTGCTCTACATCACTATACGCCCAGGGAGTTCAAATACTTTGCCCATGCCATGAGGAATCGCAAACCTGTTAACAAAGACCGCATAGCAATTCTAATGGCCAACATTGAATGGTGGAAAAGGAAAAAGACATACTTTATGAGTTCCCGTTATTGTTATGGTCGTAAAAGTTGCATGCGTTGTCTATTGTAAAATATTGAGGAATTGTAGAATACACAATCGACAACGATTAAAGCAACACAAGGATAAGAAGAATAAGTCCTAATATGAGATTTATGCATGCAATAAATCAAAACTATTGCTTTATTTTACTAATCTTTTAATCCCATATGTTCTACCTGTTATAACGGTTGCTTTCTTATGTTAACAATTCTTCTGTTTTCATTCCTCCCCCATTCATCCACCTCAGCTTTTCTATTTCGTGGTTGCCGGAATATTCCTTTTGTTTTGTTAACTTTTTGAATTCTTATGTTATTGATAATCTTCCCATGATGTTCTCCCACTACGTACTGTAACGTTCTAAAGTGGTCTAATCTCGTTTCTGGATATTTTTCGAATGCGTTTGAAAATTCTCGCTTTTGGAAGGTTCTCAAGCCCATTTTATTTCAAATGTTGTCTTTGGTATTAGTTCACTTTAAACGGCTGTGTGTGGAGCAGGTTGTCTATATCCATTTTGACACATTTTTGGCGTATTTTGGAAACTTGAAACTGGCACTCCGTTTGTTTTGAGAAAGTTGCGGATGTTAACTTCAGACTACTGATATTTTTCTGCCTTTTTTCTTTTGTAAATTATAGGAGGTTGTGAAAGGAAGTGATTCCCTAAAGCTTTGGTCATCCAGCGTCGTGTGTGAAGGCTGATTGAACATGTCAATACTTGTGGTTGTACAAGACCATTTGGTCTTTTTCAGATTTTTGTCCGTCGTTTATCGTCTGTCTTCCATGTTTGTTTCAACATCTTTCTTTGCATCCCTTTCAGGCCATTGTGATCGTTAAATTGCTTCTAGAGCAGTAAAGCACTGTATGTTCTTCTAAAATAACACCAGGTAGTAAAATGGAACGGTTACATTGGATCTCCTTGTGCATATATGCTGATAGTAAATTTAGAATATATAAATCCTAATAGTTGGTGATGCACCACATTAAGTTCAAGTTTTCTAATTTATTTTCTTCTTTAACAAATTCATACAATGTGACACTAGTGGAAGTCGTGATAGTAATATCATCCGTAATGGATTGTTCTTAGAAATTGCTTGGAACAGGATGCGTTATTATTTACCTTAAGTAATCTTGTACCTGACCATTACTATAAGAACAAAAACCGCAAATTAAATCCCGCACATTTAGAAATTAAATAATTACAGGCTATTAGTTGTCATGTTGGTCAACGTCGGTTAATGCCGGTAATAATGGTAGTTACCGTTTCCTATTGTTACTCTTTTATCATTCCATCAAGCAGTGACGTCGCGAATCTACTGGAAAATAGTAACAGCAAATGTGAAACTTAAACATTTCTACTAAAAGGTCACTCTATACTTACAGCGAACTGCCCTTTAAACACACCGTGAAATGCACTGCGATTACTGTCAATTAGCGTTAGATCCAGTTACTTCCACTCCATTATTATGTAACCTTCGCTGTATTAAATTACAGAAGTAATTTACTTAGGATGAAAACTCGCATTCCAAGCATCTCTTGTCTATCTTATTAAGCGACGTGTTGAAGTAACGAGACTAACTAAAACAGTATTAATAGGACGTGACTGATTATGCCGAAGAGCGAGGAAGTAGATGGGACGTGTGGAGATTTGGAATTGCGGAAGATCGGAATTTTCCAATGGTTGTCAGCAGCAATTGCACCAAGGCAACTGGGACCTAATCCCGCCCAAAATCGGGCTTAATGAAACTTTAAGTTCGATGAAAGGCTCGCAAATTTACGGATAAGCTTGACACAAACTTTCTTAAACATGATTCTATTAGCGCGAACTTGCCTGATGAAGATTGAAACCATTTCGCAGGGTAACGAAATTAAATCATAATCTATTAAGGGCGTTTCGGCGAACCTTTCGCGAGCGGGATTTCAAGCCATAAAGGCAATATCCTGGCTCTGGATAGGGCTCGTTACACATTATTACCGGCCGTTAATTTTGCGAAACATGTGTTCATCGTCGTGTAAAACTGTTATGCAGCTTAGAACCTTGGTCGTGGACGGCAGCTACGGAGCTTAGCGCGCGTCTTGCAGTGCCGCCGCCATATTTCCGCTTACAACAAATATAATCATCCCGAGCTGCGAAAGCACCGAGCACGGAAGTGGAAAGTACGTAAATTTTATGGCGCCCGTAAATGTTATACGTCTTTACTGCCATTTTTACATGATAACGTATCCACTTTGGAATACTGCTCTTGTATAAACTCGCTCCTAAAGTTCTGAGGGCTTTACATCCCAAATCTGGAAACTGATAATCGATTATCAGGATATTAAGATTCTTGCTTAGATTTGTCATTTAAAGTTTAGACAAAATCAAAAGTCTATAGTTTTAGAATTTAATGAAGTTCCGCAAGGATCCCTATTTCCTGCTCCTGCTAGTTTTTGCGATTATTGTTACATTCTAAAATGAATTTACGACAAGTACCTAACATTCAGAAATGTACACAGAAGACGGTATAAATACGTAAAATTGACATGGGGCACAAGTTGTTCTTAAATATGTTATCCATGACCACAGAGAAGTGGAAAAATTGACCTGCGGTACAAGTTACAATGTTCATCTGGATGATAGAGATGCGAGAATATTGACCTGAGGCACGAGTGACCATCAAAGATGCTCGTCAGGATGGCAAAGATGCGGTAAAATTGACCTGAGGCAAGAGTAACCCTCGGAGATGTTCGTTGTTACGACAGAAATGCGAGAAAATTTACCTTAGACACGAGTGACTCTGGAGATATTTGTCGGTACCTTAGAGATGGTGCAAAATTGACCTGGGGCACTAGTGATCTTCGGAAATGGCCGTCGGGACGACAAAGATGCTGAAAATTTGTTCTGGGGCACGAGTGATTCTCAGAAATATTCATCGCGACGACAGAGAAGCGGTAAAATGTACCTGGGGCACGAGTGGCCATCGGAGATGTTCGTATAGGCGACACAGATGTGGAAAAATTGATCTGGGGCACTTGTGACTCTCGGAGATATATTCATTCGTACGACAGAGATGCTGAAAATTCGATCTGGGGCACGAGTGATCCTCGGAGATGTTCCTCGTTACGACAGAAATGCGAGAAAATTGACCTGCGGTATGAATGATCCCTGGAGATATTCGTCGGTAGTCGGTACCGTAGAGATGGTGGAAAATTGACCTGGGGCACGAGTGATCTTCGGAAATGATCGTCGGGACGACATATGCTGAAAATTTGTTTTAGGGCACGAGTGAGCCTCGGAAATATTCATCGCCACGACAAAGAAGCGGTAAAATGTACCTGGGGTACGAGTAGCCATCGGTGATGGTCGTCTAGACTACACAAATGCGGAAAAATTGTCCTGGGGCACTTGTGACTCTCGGAGAGATGTTCATCCGTACGACAGAGATGCTGGAAATTCGATCTGGGGCACGAGTGATCCTCGGGTATATCGTCGGGACGACAGAGAAGCGGGAAAATTGACCTGGGGCACGAGTGGTCATCGGAAATTTTCGTCGGGACGATAAAGATATGGAAAGTTTGACTTTGGGCACGAGTAACTCTCTGAGATATTCGTCGGACCACAGAGGTGTGGAAATGTCCGTCGGTACGACAAAGATGAGGGAAGATTGACCTGGGGCTAAAGTGGTCTTCGGAAATGTTAGTCTGGAAAACAGAGATTCGGTAAAACTGACTTCAGGCACAAGTGGCCATCGGAGATTTATCTAAACGATAGAAATGATGAAAAATTTAATAGAGCACGAGTTATCCTCGCATATATTGGTCGCGACGATAAAGATGCTGGCAATTAAACCTGGGTCCCGTAGTGAGACCGAAACTACATTATCGCTCTGGAATGATTTATTCAACTACAATCGTTCGTTGGCGTTACGCGGAAAGTAACCCACGAGGGCGAGATTGACCAACGTATTTAATCAGCCCGAAGTTTATTGTAACTCCGTTTGAGATTGACCATGGTAGCATCAAATGACTGCATTCGCACTGAGTGTAATTAGTAAGTGCGCTGCTTCTCTAATTGCACCCTCGAGACCTGTGGTTGGCATGCGTTTCACGCTCACGGGGCGAGTTCATAGGCGTACGCGCCGAATTTATACCTGGGAGAAATTACCAGGGGATCCCGACTCCTGTAGCTTTTAAGTATTGCAAATCTAATGAAGTTGCTCGAGAATTTACACTAGAACCGCCTATATTTTAACATTTAGTCGTTGGGCTGACGATTTTCGTCGCAACTGCTGCCCAGATTACCTGTAGCTTTTAACTATAGCAAACTTATCGGAGAAGGAATCATATTAAGGCCATCTATACCATAACTTTTAGTCATTAGGCTACTCAGTTTTATGGTGATTAACGAATGGAGTTCCTCAAGGATCTACATGTGGACACTTTCTCTTTACTTTAACTTTTAGGCATTAAGCTTCTCATTTGTGTGATGAGGATCCTCTGAAATTTTTTGTATCATTTAAAAGTGGAAAGGTACGTTACCATATTTTTATACTTGTAATACAGTACAGTAGTCTTCTCCAACTACTTTAAATATTATTAATACTTCTCAGATGTCTGGTTAGATTTAGCTGATTGTTTCACTCTGTGGTTCTAGGCAAAAAAAATTGAAACATTTCAATTCAGGTTTGAACAGATCTACAGAAGAAATTCTTCGACAGTTTTTCTCTAATATCATAATTTCCAATCCCATTTTTAAGTGTTTAAACAGATTTATACATTTAATCCCTTTCAAGTTTTGCTTGAGAGCACTTTATAAACATAATTCACGTGCAGCTCGGAAACCCAGTGAAACGTCTACAGGGTACACATTTTTAAACTCATTTTGGGCTTTCGATCATGAACTTTTTGCGAACTTGGAGTGTTTTGATGGAATTAATTTATGGGCTTTGAATTTCTGTCTCCTAAAAATTGTTTGAAATCGCCAAATTGAGGCGAGGGCTCGGGTGTATTAAATCCGAACTTTATACATTAACGATCAAAGTAGGCGGAGTTCCGACTGGAAATTTTGCTCGAGTAATGAGGGTCGCCGGAAAATTAGGAGCTGATTATATTTGCATCTCCAAGATACAATCGCGCATAAAAGTTGTGTTTTCCAAACAAGCCCATTTCAGTGCTTAAATTAATCTCAAAGCGGCCCCCGTTCATAATCGCAAAAATATTCGAGTGGGCCATCCGTTGGTTTTATATCAGCGTCGGTTGACCTATCTGCTGAATAATGCATCAGTTTCCAGTTTCGAGCGAGAGATAAGAATTAGAAGCTTCATGAAAGGAGCCGTAAAGATACCGGGGACATAAAATCCGGAAGAATAACAACTTCTGCGCGCATCCGTGTAAATAAAGCAGTATATAACCCTCGGAAGTATTTATTGTAATTGAAGCTAGTAGATTGCTGGCAGCTGGCTGTGTCGGAAAAGAAAAGAGCCCGGTATAAAACGAGTAACGAGATGTTCGGGTGGGACTTAGAATTACAAGCGTTATAAATTCTTATTGTTCTAGTCGGCCGAAAAATTTATTCCTTCCAATCAGCATTTAATCAGCGCAAAATTCGCCGTTTCGCGTTTGCGAAATTCCGAAGTGCCTATTATTACAGACTGGACGGAGTTATCTAACCTGGCAGCATCTCGAATCATTTATTGCCACCTTAGAATGGGTGTCGACGCCAACTTGGATAATACATCACTGCCGGGAAGAACGTGCATGGACATAAGGAGATTGCCGTTTCTACATTTTCTCGCCGATTTTTATTGGAAACTTCGATAGTTTTATTACCGGTATCCGTCTTGAATTTCCCCATCGAGCTGTTTGGAAAATGGTGGATGTTTTCTCTTCCACCAAATTCCAGGTTTTGATTTATTCGAGCCATTCTGTAAAGTATCAATATGGCCACAGTATGAAGAAGAAGAATCGACAACTGCGCATTTGTGCAGATTTCAGTAAAATTATTAAATGTTGGTAGTTTAGGTTAATTAATATCCTTCAAAACGAATCTCTGTCGCTACTTACTCGTCTTTCTTGTGTAGTCTAACTAAAGTATTATACAATGACGTTATTACTTGCACATTATTCTTCAAGATCTTTTATTTTTCTTCTTTACATCTTTCATTATATACCTTGTGAATCATCTTCTACCCCTCCTCATTTCTTCTGCGCTCTTTTTGTTTTTTTGTGTACTTATTCGTGTATGTTCCTTCTTTCGACAAAGATCTTCCACTTTCTTTTATTTTCCCAATATCCGCCTTCCAGAATTTTTTTTCCATGTGGCAATCTATTTTTCTAAGATCTTCTAGGCCTGTCCCTTTTTCTTCGTCCCATAGACCTTCACTACGATATTTTCTTTATCCATTTACTGTAATTGCGTCTTCTTTGTGACCGTACCTTTTAACCTTTTTTTCATTTCGATGTCCATGATATTGCTTAGCTCTTCGTTTGGTTTTTATCTGTTGGTACTACTTTGCAGTATCTTTAACTATTTGCAGATTCCGTATATTATCTTCAATGGTTTTTATTATTCTATTTTTCTGAACTTTCAATCTGGCGTGGTGTAATCTTCTCGAAGCTTGCTAACATATTTCATATTTCTCTTGTGCTATGTCTAATTGGTTATCGAAAAAGCCAAGGGCGTATAAGTAATGATTTCGTATTGGTACCCCATTTCTTAACACGGTTGTGTGAAAAGACCTTCGATGACGTTCTTTTTAATCTACTTCTTCACACACTGTATATGTTAACATAACGTAGAATTTTATTGTGCGTATTTATCCATGCTTATAAGTAACACTCAACATCCTCAAAACCGCTCGCTGGCTTTCCGTAAGTTGTACTTTTATATCTTTTCTTTTGAATTTCCATTTCAATTTCTTAGTCTTTTATGATATTTTTTGGTACTCCCCCTATTCCCTGCTTTCTTTTAATCTTCAAATACGGTTAACTACTGTAATATGTACATTTTACTGAAATCAAGTTCTTAAGGTTTTTTAATTCTTCTATTCTCAATGGGATATCTTTTATTAAATATTTTAAACAGGGATTTCTCTGTTCTTTTCTTAATACATTGATTACCATGTTGATATCGCATCGTAAAAGTCGTGTGGTCATCTATTTTATATTGCTATACAATGAGATCGTCACATTGTGTTTTACTTATCCATGCTTCATAATTTGTGTAAAACTCCATGGAGACCATTGGCTTTTTCTACGATCATCTTATATTTTTTTTCCATTAAAGCTTTCTGTTTTCAGTTTTTCGTTCTCAATTTCCAGTTATTTGCTGCTTACTGTAACCATTTGCTCTGCGATATTCTTTTTTCTGTCATAACAGTTGCACAGTGCTCAGTTATTATTCTTCTCTTGGTATGACGTCTTTTCATCACGTATGTGCAGCCACTGTAGTTTTCACATTTCATGTAGGTCATGGCAAAAGGTGAATTTTGAGTTTCAGATCGGTTGTTTCTATTTCTGATTGTAATGGTGTTAGACGTTGCTGTCTTTGGAAGTCTGCTCAAACCAATTTCACCATGTGGCCATGACATATGGATCGACGAACTTCTTCCATAAACCGATGATCTATATTCAAGTCTTTTCTGATCCAACTTGACATAATGTTGTTCTCTTTATCGACTCATCTTGTACAAACTGCATTCTCTCGATGTCAATTGTATTCGCAAAACACATTTCAAATGTTTGTGTTCTGTAAGCTTCGACTGTTTTAAATCTTGAATCTGTGACTTCCTTTTTAAAGCTTCAACTTTGTTGTCGAAGGTTCGATTTCATGCGATTGTGTTTTCTAACCTTCAACTGTTTTAAATCTTGGGAGTTGTGACTTCTAAAGCTTCAACTTTGTTCAAGAAGCCTCGAATTTCATTTGATTGTGTTCTCGAAGCTTCGAATGCTTTAAGTCTTGAAGCTGTCGCTTCATTTTTAAAGCTTCAACTTTGTTCTCGAAGCTTCGATTTAATGTGGCAGTCTTCTCTAAGCTTAGACTATTTTAGATTTTGACGCCGCGACTTCACTTTTTCAAGTTACAACTATGTTCTCTAAGCTTCAATGTCAGC
Organism: Agriotes lineatus; assembly: GCA_940337035.1. Taxonomy (NCBI): domain Eukaryota; kingdom Metazoa; phylum Arthropoda; class Insecta; order Coleoptera; family Elateridae; genus Agriotes; species Agriotes lineatus. The sequence goes on along the minus strand of OW679199.1, from coordinate 144,046,184 downwards.
TGATTGTATTCTCAAAGCTTCGACTGATTTAAGTTTTAAAGGTGTGACTTCGGTTTTAAGGTTTCAATTTTGTTGTAAAGACTTCGAATTCATGTGATTGTGTTCCGTAAGCTCCGACTATTTTAAATGACTGTGACTTCACCTTTAATGCTTTAACATTGTTCTCGAATTATCGATTTCATTTAATTGTGTTCACGAAGCGTCGACTAATTTAACCTTGAAGCTGAATGTTGACTTTTAAAACTTCGACTTTGTTCTCGACACATCGAGTTCATGTAAAGTCTCTTCTAAGCTTAGATTTTAGATATTCACGCTGCCACTTCACGTATAAAGCTTAAACTTTGTTCTCGAAGCTTTGATCTCATGTGATTGTGTTCTTTAAGCTTTGACAATTTTAAATATTGAAGGTGTGACTTCACTTTAAAGCTTAAATTATGTTCCCAAAGCTTCGATTTCATGTGATTGTGTTCTTTAAGATTTGACCTATTTAAATATGGAAGCTGTGATATCATTTGTAAAGCTTCAACTTTGTTCTCGAAGTTTCGAGTTAATGTGACAGTCTTCTCTAAGCTTTGACTATATCCAATCTCCACGCTGCGACTTCACTTGTAAAGCTTCAACTGTGTTCTGCAAACTTATTTTTCATGTAATTTTGTTTTCTAAGCTTTGACTGTTATAATATAGAATAGATAATAAATATAGAAGCGTTACTTCACTTTAAAGCTTCAACTTTGTACTCGACGCTTCTATTTCATTTGGCTCTGCTTTCTAAGCTTTGCTTATTTTAAGTCTGGGAGCTGTTAGCTTTCAAAGCTTCAACTGTGTTCTCAAAGGTTTGAGTTGATGTGACAGTCTTCTCTAAGCTTCGGCTATTTTCGATCGTGACGCTGCAACTTCACTTTTAAAGCTTAAACTCTGTTCTCGAAGCTTCGTTTTCATATGATTGTGTTATCTAAGCTTTAAGTATTTTAAATATTGAAGCTGTCACCTCACTTTAAAGCTTCAACTTGGTACTCGAAGCTTCCATTTCGTGTGGCTCTGCTTTCTAAGCTTTGTTTATTTTAAGTATTGGAGCTGTGACTTCACGTCTAAAGCTTCAACTTTGTTCTCGAAGGATTGAGTCAATGTGACAGTCTTCTCTAAGCTTCGGCTATTTTCGATCTTGACCCTGCAACAGTTTTAAAGCTTAACTCTGTTCTCGAAGATTCGATTTCATGTGATTTTGTTATCTAAGCTTTGAGTATTTTAAATATTGAACCTGTCACTTCACTTTAAAGCTTCAACTTGGTTCTCGAGGTTTCTGTTTCATGTAGTCATGCTTTCTAAACTTTGATTATTTTAAGTCTTGGAGCTGTCGCTTCAGTTTTAAAGTATTAATTTTGTTCGCGAAGATTCGATTGTATTTTCAAAGCTTCAAGTATTTTAAATCTTGAAGCAGAGACTTCATCTTTAAAACTTCAGCTTTGTTCTTAAAGCTTCGATTTCATGTGTTTGTGTACTCCAAGCTTCGACTGCTTTAAACCTTGAAGCTAGGATAGGTATTACTTTTGAAGCTTCAGGTTTGTTGTAGAAGCTTAGACTTCATGTGATTGCATTTTTTCAACATCGACTATTTTAGGTCTTGCAGCTTCAACTATGTTCTCTAAACTTCAACAGCATGTGATTGTGTTCTCTAAGCTTCGGATATTGTAAATATTGAAGTTGTGACTTCGTTTGCAAAGCTTCAAGTGTGTTCTCGAAGGTTGGATATAATGAGATAGTCTTCTCTAAGCTTCGACTATTTTCAATCTTGACGCTGCGACCTCACGTTTAAAGCCAAAACTCGATTTCATGTGATTATGTTCTGTAAGCTGCGACTATTTTAAATTTGAAGCTATGACTTCATTTGTAAAGCTTCATCTTTGCTCTGGAAGCTTCGAGTCATGTGATTGTGATCTCTTTTGAAGCATCAACTTTGTTCTCTAAGCTTCGATCTATATGACTGTAATCTTTTAAGCATCGACTCTTTTTAATCTTGAAGCTGTGACGTCAGTTTGAAACTTCAACTGTATTGTGCAATCTTCAATCGCAGGTGATTGTGCTCTCTAAGTTCGAAATTTGGTATCTTAAGTTGTAACTTTACCTTTAAAGTTTCAACTTTGTTCTTGAAGCTTCGAGTTCATGTAATTGTGATTTCTAAGTTTCAGCTGTTCTAAATCTTCAAGCTATGACTTCACTTTTAAAGCATCAACTTTCTCCTCGAAGCTTCGATCTATATGATTGTGAACTGTGCTGTCCAATCTTCGATTACAGGTGATTGTGTTTTCTAAGCTTCAACTATTTTAAATCTCAAGCTGCGACTTCTTATTTCAAGCTCAACCTATTCTCTTTAAAAATGTCAGAGCTTACATTTATTCTTGAAGGCTTAAAGCTGTTCTGTGGGAGCTTCCTATTTTCGAAACTCTTACTTTAATCTGTAGGTTGTAAATTTATTTTGAATAGCTCGTGTTTTTAAACATCTTGGCAAAAATAAATTTCAAGTTTTGGTGGAAAAAATACGAAACTGTGCCAATAAATCAAACTTCCACTTTTACATAAAGAACCATTCCTTATCACTTGTTGGGTATTTTTCCTTTATTTTTCTGTGTTGATATTTCAAACGAAACCAAATTAGCGTTGCGAACCGACGGAAACTGCACCCTTGCTGTCTTATGTACGACATCCGCGCTCATGTCATTTGATTTTATATTCTCGTGACAGCCGCAAATCCTAGCGTTTAATTGGAGCGGAAGCGGTGCATACAATTAACGAAGTATCTCGTGTCATAGTACTAGAAACTGCCAACAGCAAGCCGTAATTGCCACGTCGTACGAAAGTCAAGTTCGTCGAACAAAACTTTTACCTCGCCTGAATCATCGAAACCGGGTTCAATGAGGAAGTAATCGCTGGAGTCTTTCGCCGATTCAGAAACAGCAAACGCTCTGCGCGGCTTTAATAACGCGGTTGGCATTGGATCTATGGCAAAATTACATCTTGTCGGCCAATAATTGTACGTTTTACCTCCAGAATATTGGCAATAAAATGGTGAATCCCGGCAGCTGGGGCGGGCGCGCTCACACAGCGTGGCGATTAAAAGCAGATTAGAATTCTTGAAGTAATTTAATTATAGGAATTTGTACTATAAAACCAACGTTCCTTGAGGACCTTCAGTTACGCTTAGAGATTAGTTTTTAATTATTAGGGGAGTAATATATTACAAGAATTTGAAAATTGATAGAAATTTTCGACATACCTATATGGTACACTGCCAAATTTTATGAAGATGTCGAAAGAATACCAAAAGGAAGAACGTTCAGTCAAGACAGTTTACCTAATTAATTTGTTAACTGAAAGAAAGGTATGATACAATGAAGTTTTATTTGAAAACATCCTAGTTATATTCTGAAGTTGGCATGCTTTCATCAATGCAAAAAAATCACCTAGTTAACTTTGAACTTAACCAAAATGGTTCCACATCGCGTTTATCATTATAAACGTATATAAAAATGTGAATTTCGTAGTATACCTCTTGTGTAAAGCAGGGTCTACACCTGATTATGAGGGTTCAGGCTGGCAAATGAGGGTAGTTCTACTTTGTGGTGACGACCTTTACTCATGTTATTAACTTATTTGTCCGTAGACAATTTTCGTAGTGCTTACAGCAGCTAACTTAGAAAATACAGTCCGATAGGGTGCGCTACAGTTTAATCATATCAGTTTAACCTGTACAAATGATAAAGGAAAATAGCTATAGCGCGGAGTTTTCTCGGGGTTTTAATTTAATTACACTTTCAATTTTCCATTTTGTTTAGGTAATTATGGACGATTTCCTTTTTCTAGTTTGTGTAACGAATCGTTTTATTAAAATTTGGTATATGCTATCCGTTAACGTTGATGTTAGAAAAAGTAGAACGGTAATTATAATAGCACAATTAAAGAAAGTGGTTCGATATAATTGCTTTAGTGCGTATGTCACTAAAGTGAAGTGCTATCAAAATATAAAAAATATCGCCTAAACTTGACATTCAAATCTTCAGTTTTTAACATCTTCCGCATTGCAAGTCATTAAAAAAGTTGCTATGGGCGATTTCACAACTAGATTTGTGGAAGAAACTAGCTTGCGGAACTAAAATATATAAGTTTCTCGCTTTACTGCGCGTTGAAGTCTCCACACTCTTTAGCTTTGCTTGAATTAGAATCGCGAAACGTCTGTTTCTAACTTTTAATTTAGTACTTAAAATTTCATGTCGGGAACCAGTCAAAAAACGTGGCCATGGCGAAGGCCTCCAAAAACGTTAAGATTAAAAGACAACAGCATCCAAATGATCCGTCATAATTTCTAGACTCGAGATGTCGACAGCCGTCCTTAAAACGGCGAGTTTTTGCACAGTCGTGATGCTGATTTAGCAAGAAGAAGTTTTTCACGGCATTCCATAGTTGTAATGACAAGTTTAATGGCACGTTTTGTCAAAATTATTTACAGTTACAAGATATCTAATTCTGACCCATGTTTGCTTAGCAGGTTGTTCTTGCGCCGCACTCGGACTGATTAAATCAAGCAATTCCCATTGTGGCCCTGTTGGCTTTGTTACGGTGCAAAATTGAATCAGCGCGCTATATTCAAAGCCTCGTTGCTGTGGCAGCAATTTAGGGCACTCGAGGGCCCCAGGCGAGTGCTCTAGCCTGGTCACTGACCCGGCCCTGGCACTCGCATAGCCATTTTATTTATTATAGTACAGAAATTCAGCAGTTGATAGTTCTTATTAAAAAGTCAAAACTAAGAAATTATGGCTTCGTTTTTGGCATCTTATGATGTATTGGTGTCTGACAGTCACTAAAATGAAATATTCCGAGGATGTTTCGCCAAATAAGTGAATCAATATCTTGTTTTTTGAAAAAAAAATCTGTACGTCGCCAACGTTGTCTCAAAGGTACATGTACTAAAATGTAAAAAAATACACTCGGACAGGAGGCCCGAAGATCTCAACGGATTTTCAAACAAGGATTGTTTACCCATCAACAGAATTTTAGAGACACCAGTAGAAGCGTGTTATTTCAATGCCGCATTGTTATATACTGTCCTGGCTCGGGTGCAATGCAATGTTGTCTCGGTTTATTATTTTAATTGCTTTTTCATAAAGCTACAGGATAGAGCAGAGCCAACGTTAAATCATTCTGTTGTGTAAACGTATGTACAAACGGAAGGTACTGTTTTCTTGGGCCTGCAGGTTTCTGGATTTCCAAACGCCGGTTGGGGCTGCAACTCAACGTGCGTCTCTGAGAGGTTTCTAAAGCGGCCGTTAAATGCGATGTGTTCTCACTCCCACGCCAAAACTACAGGCTGTAAACAGATTAAATTAATGGTGGCTGAATTTTGACTCGAAAATGATTTCACAACTTGTAGCTCGCGCCCGCTGAATAGTAGTATTTGACGGCTTTCGATGCCATCGATGTAGACCGAGAGGAACTTGAAGGTGTGTTCAGAAGGTGGTTATCGTTTGGACAATTGCACTTGAAAACTGGATTCACCACAGGTTAGACGTCGACGCTTTCAATCCAGACGTTAGCGTTATCGAGTGTGTTCTTTGGATTATGCCGTGCAGTTTTACTAATCTCAGCTTCGGGAGAGCGTCTGAACTCGTCAAGCTAGACGTCCGTGCTCTCAGTTCAGACGCTAGGGTTGCCTGATTACCAGATATATAGGAAAGGTTCGGGTCAGGTCAGGCCATGTTCTGGCCAATTCTAATTCTCGGGGAAAAGTTGGATTTAGAACAGGCAGCTCGCTTAGCCGGATTAAGCGAAGCTGGCGGCGATTAGTGGGTCCTTATACCCTTCATGGCCCAAGGCTGCTCCCGAGTGTTCTCAGGTTCTGGACTCAAGTGTTCTCAGCTACCCGCGCATCGCTCTCTTATTCTCGCTTGCGGCCTCCTTCCACTTGGCTTAGCTTGGGGAACATAAGTGGGACATACAGGGGGTTGCGCATTGCTGGCCCCCAGCTAGATCGCTTGGTGCCATCAGCTAAATCTAGCTGCGAGCAGATGGCTTTGTGTAACCCCTTGGTGGTACCAGATGGCTTATGTGGCGGTGACAAAGCCGTGAAAATTGAAACATGTGTTTGACCCAGACTAATATAATTTGCAGGGAAGCAAAAGTCACAGCATATGATTTGGTATGATATGATAATACCATATACAAACTGTAATAGTTGTCATTGAATAGTAACTAAGTAATGAAGGTTTGCAGATAGGGGCGAATCATGTGAATCACAGACAACCGAGGATACTCATATATGAAAGAAACATTAACAAAAGCATACTTCAATGCAATAAGATTGAAACTGTATTACCTAAGTCTTAATTTATTTCTTTCACACCAAGTTCGTATCGGCAGTCGTGAGATAATTTTATCATTAGTAATGCAATATATTTAAATCATCTACAATATGAATAATATAGGTCTCGGTAAGCAACCGTAGGGAACCCCTTGCGATAAATCAAAATAACACAAAAGTGTAGCTATTAATAGTGTATTAGTTTCAGCACAAGCATGCCTTGTTTTTTGTAGATAGGTACCTTTGTTATTGTTAGTTTTGCTGTAGAAAATCCGGCGCTGTGATTTCGACTTGCACAGATTATAATTGGTTGAATTATATATTTTTCCATCGTTTCTCTTTCCTCTTCATGTTCCCTGTGCGGGGTCAACGTTTTGGCATGCGCGTTTCCACCCTTTCTAATCGTGGTCATGTGTTATGGTTAATTGTAGGTCTGACAGGCCTAATCAGGGTTAGCTCTGGTGTCCTGCTTCTTGCACTATTTTTCTATTGATCTTTTAAATGACGTTCTTATCTCCTCTGAGTACGAGTCTCCACCATCCAAGTCTCCTCTATTTGATCGTATGCACCACGCTAGTAACGTGATGTCTTCGTTCCTGCGTCTGTCCTTCTGTGTGCTCTAGTAAGTTCTGCCTGTATTGCCCCTCGTGTCTCTGCTACCAAGGTGATGTTTTCAGAGAATAGAAAGTTTGCTGGTGCTTCTTTCTGAATGTGCCATAATAAGCATGATTAAGAAGATGCTTAATGCTGACTTGGTAGAGACCAAATCCTAGGAACAGATGTTTATGTACTTTAGTATGATTGAAATTATTGTATGCCACTAGCCAATATTCAACCTTAACTAACACATCGGTATTGATTTATAGGGAGAACAAAGATAAAGCGTGTACATCGTTTACACGCCCTACTTTCCTTTCTGAGGAAGGATGAAGGGTGACCCAGGAATTGAGTGGTGAACATACAAATTTCTATATTTGAGCAGCGATGATCTTTTTTTGTGTCTTCTTGCTTTCGTTGCTTGTTTTCCCTGTCTCTGAAAATCTTTTTAACGTCTCGAAGTAAGCAGCGGCGGCAATGGGATAATTAAGAAATACTAGATGAATGTTTATCTTAATTGCGCGAGAAATCGACGGTGTCTGAATCCGACCGGCAGTTCCCACACTTAGCAAACGCGTTAATTGCTACCTGCCGCAATCAGAGCAATTGCTTGCTAAGTAATTATGCTCTATGCAGCGAAATGCGTCTTCTTCGTAAGCGACGCTTGGCGAAGCATCTTTGTAAGCTCGTGGATTGCGCAATGAGTTCGATTCGCTGTAATTAACCAATTCATGGGAATTATGGTTGCGTGCGGGTTTATCTTGTCCTGCCAGAGTCATCTTTCGCCGATAAATTACGCTTTATTATGCAATTATTTTTCAAGCGGGCTGTGCTATTACACTGGCCGGGTTGCTGCTAAATGCCACGTTTTTAAGTGCGTAATTACACCCCAAGCCACTAATTTAGTATTTAGGTTTCAACTGAAAAACGATGCTTTGAAGCTGGAACGCGAATTTTATTGTGTGCAAAAAGCCCTGACGTCAGGCAACTACTGAACCGAAAGCAAGATCTGCGGCATTACTATTTTGTTTCCATTGATACTCGAGTTCTTTTCGGTTTACAATCTGTTAGGCCGATAGACATGATGTTTGTTGATTCTACTATTCTTAAGTGATGTACATAAATTCACTTCTAAAGTTTATGATATCCCACTTTGTCTACAAAAACAAACCGTAGACGCGTTACTAGTGGAAGAAGAAACGGAAGAACTTTGAAACTGACTAAATATCTATCGGAAAGCTCTCCTTCATCAGTGTACTGTCATCAGATTATTGATATATAGTTGCCACACCACTTACAACTTTATATGTCCTAAATTATTATGCCCCACATTAATCCATGAAAACTTATTTAGCTTGGAGTTTTTTGCGTACACGGAATTTAGTCTCCATCACTGTCTTAGTAGACCCATTTGTTGTCATGCTGGCGTTCATTACAACTGAACGGTCTGCTATCCATCATCAATGCTTATTGTTGATGATTAGTGGTTTTCCATCTAAAGAAGAGATTAGGTGGTGGCAGTAAAAGAGCTGGAATGGTATTACACCCCAATTCATCAGGGGAAGAAGATGATAAAATCTGCAATAACCTTTCCATTTGCTTTGTATTCGTGAAGCTTCCAGAAGAAAAGGTTTACAGTTCTTTCGTGCAGAGAAGAAGGTTAGATCTCGTTATTTCAAAGCCTAGCTGTGTAATGCTACATGAGGTCTCGTACGCCTTAATATTGGAACAATTATTTGCCCCGACTGTCTGATTTGCTATCTCTATGAGCATGGAACTCTCAAATACTCCAGTTCGTGGTTACGATGTATCAGTATCTGCTAAAACAGGAGGATGGTTCACGCCTGTATGCTATCGGGCGGAAACTAACTTCAAACAATGTACAAGGCAAACCAATTTGTCTGCACAAATATATGGACTTATAAAATACATATAAAAACACAATAGAATATAGGATTAAATCCTAAAATAACGTACGTGCGAGATAGCTTCGACTACTCGCATGTAGGCCTAAACACATACAGGAAACAGCGTAAAACGGAACGCTAAAATAACTGTCTTTAAAAAATGCAATCGTTATAAATGTTTCCCTGTTCATAAGAAGAATATTGGATGGCGCGATGCGTGGAAAATGAACACACCCGAAGCTGGGAACCCCCGGTTTCTGGCAGGCAACTCAATGACTGCGGACACCACACCTCCATAATGGATGCCTCGAATACAACTTTGAGTATGGCAAATTAGCGTACTCACCTCGTACACGGGAGTGAAACGGAAACGCTAATCTACTGCACTCTAAAACTGATGTAGCACACTTTGAATGCTGCAAAGATTCAGCCGCATTTATTTCGCTTTGCAGCGATTTCGTACAGTGCTCTAGGCGTGCATCCATAGGCTTGGCAAGCAAATGATTAAGGCTTAACTTAAAGGTGCTAGCGAAAGATGATTCAATGTTGAAAATCCTCTCGTTCTTCGAGTAGGCTCTGGAGTTGCGTTTACCGCTGCACCCGCGAAATCGAGCTTTACAATTCTCATAGTGCAGTAAGGTCGGCTCCACTGTTGCTTATATTAAAATACACTGGTCAAATCTAGTTATTAAACAACAATAAAAAAACATAAAAGTACATGTTCGATATATCTTTAAATGTGAAAATTACTACTACAGACAAGTAATGTCAAAGGCCCGTTTCAGTTGTGTTGCTAATATTTTTTGCATTTGTTAATCTTTTGTAATTGTAAAAATATGTTTTTAATTTGATACGGTTTGAACTTATGTTAAAGACGATCTTTTTATTTGGCTCGATTTCCTTTCTATCACCAGACTAATCTTTAGTTATCTTTATATGGGCTGCTTCTCTTCCATTTCTAATTTCCTGAATGTGGCAATCTACCATTTTCTGTTCATTTCACTGCTTTCGTCGTGTATATCTTTTTGATCTGATACATTTGTCATGTTTCTGTTTTGACATTATAGCTGGTGTTAATAGAAAAAAAATATTTGTTTTTTTCCTGATTGCAAATCTATTCGATTGATTCTATTCAATGCTATGTCTTTCCTCATTGTTCTATCTGTAGACTATTTTTCTGATTCGATGTCAGTATATCCTTCTCAGTTAGTTAATACTATATGGCAAATATACTACAGCCCTTAAAACTAAAAGGAACAATGCACTCTTCTTCTGATGCTTCTTCTTTATGAATCCTGTTTGCCATTGTAGGAACTTTTTTAGCGTTTCCAGCCCACCGTTTTATGACATCATTCTGATTTCATTGTTCTTATGTGACACCTTTGCTTAATATCTTTGGATAGGTGAACTCATATATGTATTATACATATATTGCTAGTAAGGCCTCGGAACGCCCGAAAACATTATGGCGCCGACATAGTGTCACTTAGAGTGAGTATTACATATATGGGTAAACTCAAATTACTTGCATATCGATTAATCGTACAGCTTGTCGCTTCACTTACACGTAAATAAATAAAATGCGAAGTAAATTAATAAAAGTAATTTAATATACAAACGTATTCAAATATCATTTTCTAGAAGCAGCCATGGTAACGCAAACGCAAATGCTGATATGGCGAGAGAGAGCCCTTTGTCTGTTCTATCAGAATTTGGTTAGTTTTACATACTTGGTTTCTCAAACTTCCCAGTCAATGATGAATCACGGATTCAGACATTTTTCCAGAGATTGAACTGTTCGCAAGGCCCTTAGAAGTCTCAAATGTTGACATTCTTCGAGGTATTACGAATTCCGCCAATTGCTTGCAAAGCCTGCTACACTATATTAAACTTCAAAATTATATCATCGATTTGAAATCACTTTCGTTTTTAATTTCTTAATTATTTCATGACCCGTATCAATTGCCTTACTATCACTTGTTCATTTTTAGTTCTTAAGTGTACAACCAGAGGTTGTTCTACATACATTAAAACCAAACAGGAAGCCTTTCGACTGCACCAACAGTACAAACAACGAACCAGTTTTCTGTTAATGACCGTAGGCTGCGGGTAGACTTCCTTTATTCCTTTCGAGCTCGTTTGATGACATTCAGGTGAACACAAAAGACACTGTGAAGCCCAACAGCGTGCATTGTATAATTTTAAGTAATTTAGACGGGGATGGCGCTGGTCTACAAAACAGAACTCGGGCTTTAATCATTCGGTATTTGTGCGGCGCTGGGGCCCGCTTTCACATAAATGTGCGAAGATGGACAATACGGGAGAATATTAAGCAGACAAATGGAATTAATTCGAAGTTTAATAGCGCCTGCTGCAGAATAGGACACCATTCACCGGGTAACAGCACTGGTAGAAAGCTGACAACGAATTATAATTTAGTAGATTAGTCAGGCCTCCACTTGCTTTAACTTGCTGAAGGTTGCGGTGTAGCAGAGATATTGAAACTCAATTGGACAGTTTGGTTGCGAGGAAGTATTTAGTACTTGACACGATATTTTTAACATTTGTGTTGGTTTTTTAACTTGCTGCTGCAGCACACACTACTGAAAAAACAAAAACATGTATATGTGAAAAATATCAAGCGAGCAATCAGAGTCAATAGGGACGAGATTGTCAATCAAGTGAGAGTGGTCGAACGATCGGAAATCCCTTTTATACAGTGCTGCCCATTGTTCTATTTCTTCGGCTGGCCCTTGTATATCTGCGAATTGAATGTAGCAGCATCGATTATTGAAGTTCTTCAATGGATGATGTCCGTTGCTGCGCCGTTGCGGGGCCGATGCCACAGTTTGAAGAGGGTTTAAGAACTATATGTGTACTGTCGGCACGATCATCTCGATGCTTCGCCTGAATTCTAAATTTATTTCTGCTGCAGAACTAGTAGAGAAATGCACATTTCAATTTATTATTCTCACACAATACCTTTGCAAACGGAATCTTGCGGCGCGCCGGTTGTAAATAGCTAACGTGTTATTACTGTGAACCATGTACGTTGCTTCTCCTGATCTAAAAACAACAATTACGCAAGCCAGCCGACATGCAATTTTGCATGCAGCGCAGACAATAAATCATTGTTACTCCCTATTATCATTCAGTGAAATTTGAGAATCCTACGGAACGGCAGCACTGTTTTAGAACGGGAAGTAATTAAAGAATCTAATGAAATAATTAAGTGGGAACAGTGCGTCTACTTAGCAAGGAGAGGAAGAGGTTCCAGATTTGAACGCTTCGTGGTTATACGCAGCCGAGCAGAAGCACTGGAAATACATTTTAGGGAACATTTAGGACATGTACCAAAATTGAGTAGGTATTGCTAATACGCTACTATCGAATCGAACGTTTTAACATAGGTAAAATGGGAAAGTGAAGTCTGTAAATGAAAATTTATTGACGTGGAATAGAACAATAGTCTTGAAGTTGTGTTGTTTATGTAATGACCGATTCTACTTGAATAAGAACCAATTTATAAATCTAGATCACTCACCCTGTAGTTGCTATATTTTGGTTGGAGCTTCTCAAGAGTCCAATGTGTTGTTCGACGTCGTCTATGGGGACGATTTAAAAAATTTATCTGGTTGCCAGTAGCTTAATATAGCAAATTCAGCTTGAATTCAGTGATAATATCAAAATAAATAACTAAATTTACGTGGCATTTCTAAAATATGTCCTTGCTTGCATCGCGTAAACTGAGGTAATCCGACGTCCATGCGACAGTTTAAATAATAAATTCCAGAAAACTAGAACTTGCCATTCCTGTGCAGTTACCATAACTTGTTGGTAAAATTATTACGTTTGTTAAGCTAGTACTTATAAATTGTGCTTAAGTAGACGTGGTAAAACGCCCAGGGTTAACCTTTAAACCAATCATATTCTTTTTACCATAGAACTAAGTTGTGGGTTTTGCTTGAATTCCAGTCTTTCCTAGGTGGATTTAGAAAACCTGAGCTACCAATCCACCAGTTTCCTGTTAATTAAACTTCGTGACAGTCTCGTCCGTATCTCGAATATCTTAATTGGAATTACTGATGACGTATCTCGCCTAATCTAATCTATTTTGATGATACATGCGGGCGTATCGAGCGTGACAATTTCACATTTACATTTTTAAAATACACCCAAGCCGAGGTATAAAACGATTAGATAAAATTGTATTTCTTCGCATATTTCGCGAGTAAAAGAAGCTGGCAGTTCATGGCATTTTTATAATTCGTTGCAGTCACAATGAAATCCGAGTTATTGTTGCAAGACGGCGCTTTAGCGTCTGGATCTCCATAATTTCCCATTCCCTTTGAGGTTCATTAATTAGATTTGAAAACTGTTTGCTTAGAGCGTAATGAAACTAGCCATCTCTTCAAAGCCCAAAGACTTAGCGCAGGTGAATTCAATTACTCCGCATTTATAAGAATCCGGCTGAATGGACCAATCTCACAAAGGCGCTCCCGCTTTGATAATTTTATTTGAGATCCTTTCAATGCGCTCGGTGCGGCCCTTAGAGTAACTGTCCCATTATGTTACTGTTTCTTCTTATTGGGTCTGAGCGGGCTGCTATGAAATATAATCTGAAAAGCTCCCGACTCCTGCAGACGCTCCCGGCTCCTGCTGACGCTCCCGATGCCCTTATTTGCCTGCTTTTAGTCTTCCAGCTGCTGAAGCGGAACGAAGTCATTTTGTTCAGCTGACTCGAGACGGAGGACATATTGTAGTAGTATAATTTTTTATACCACTCAAGGATACTGTACCTCATAATATACCCGATTCAGAAATTTTACTGCTACAGATTGACCGAGTTTATTAATTAACTTTAATTCTTAACTAACCTTGTCTTAGACATGTTGTAGTCTGGTTACTGCCGACTGCCATACCAAAAGCTTCAACTAACAAAACGAAACTAAAGTGGCCATCACAGGCAGCTTCCTTTTATTTACTTAGCTATTTCGTGTGCTATTACGATTAAATACTGTGCTAGGGTCGGAATGGATAATGGAGTGCTCATAATAGCCGATCCATAATCGAAAATTAAGTTCTCCAATACACAAACAGACCGTTAACAGGACTTCAACTAGGAAGCTTCTACATGTACTCGGCCAAAGAAATGCCGACGGGGCGGACTACATCGAACTCTAAACGAGAAAACGTGCTGGAAGATTTAATTTCTGAAACGCGCCCCCAGATGTTCAACGCAAAAGCCCCCTGACATGAAATCAGTGGCGGCGTCGATATATTTCAAACCGACATAACAGAGTCGAAAGTAAAGTCAATAGAAAATCAAGGATTGCATCGACTGTTCTTTGGATCCGTATGCAACCAAATTATTATCTACATGATAATTTGTGCTTACGACGATGTCAAACAAAAAAAATCGAGCACCACGACCAAGGGCAGCAGTTTATTACAGGTGGAATTTAAATTAAAACAACCACTAAGCTGCAAGTGGCCGCCACTTTATTACCAGGTGAAAACCATAATTCAGCAACAAAGTAAGGCCACCCTGTAATGACAGTTGCTCCAGTCAACCAAAGTCGAGACAAAAGGGCAGTTCGGGTCAAAATAGGAGTACGTCGAGGATATTAATTAGTTTCCAGGGCGCTACGTGATCTGGTATTGAATAGCGGACTACTGTTAGTATTCCCAAATCATGAAAAGAAAATTTGCTGGTTGTTTGTAGGAGGCGAAGCATCCCGTAAAATAATGTTAATACTAGTTTTTGCTTTCTTTTTAATTGCTTCCTGCAGATTGTGTTACAAAGATCATAAAGAAGGCACACTGTTAAATTATTGAAGCTAGTAAAATGAACACACAACAAGATACATTGAAAATGGGTTCACGCACATCAGTTTATCAACACCATGAATGACATCTCTGTATATAGTCTAACTTAATAATGCACGACTACTAGCAAGCACCGACCAAACATTCAGTAAAGTTTACAACCCAAAAGTGAATTGCACCTTTCCATATTAACACAGCATTCAATAATTCAATAACTAAATAAGTGTATCTTATATTACGTCAAATCAATTACATGCAAATCAAGTTCTGACTCGGTTAAAGAAGAGCAACCTGTAGCTCCTCCCAGTTTTCAAATTTGGCGGTATGGTACCCCGCTACCTGCTGTTTTGTACTGCCGATAGCACCTGAAGATACGAGAATTTTTCTGATGTATCCAGACAGCGGTTTATCCAGAGCGGCAGCGGGAGCACCATAAAAACGCCTTTCATCGGTGTCTCACACAAATTCAAAAAGAATTTTGACGGCAATTAGTTAAAATCCACTCAGCAGTTTATCGAAACGCACTCTATGAGGAAACAATAATTGATCCGGTTTTGGCCCGATCTCGGGACAACGCACTATTTAGCGATAAGCATCTGCTCGAAAGGTAACTAATCATTACGTGAGACGCAGAGCTAGCACGTTTCACTTCTGGTTGTTACTAGCCTTAGAACCCTTCTGCTCGATAATTTCAGTCGTTCATCCGAAGGCCTGTGAAACCCTTTCTTAACCACGAAGCTAAAGCCAGACAAGAAGAAACTCTACCACGATGGCTTTAAAAATTTATAATATCATAAACCTTGGCAGTGGATATGAACACACTATAATGTAAGTACCCGAAGAGCAATTATTATCTTATTTTTCCCATCCATACAATACAGTGTCCTGACACCTGTTCGTCTTCCTAGCCTATACTCTTGCACCTAGCGTTGTTCTGCCCATTGCCACTTCAACCTCGCTCTAAATATATTCTGTTACATTTGTTAATTTCAGCGGTATTCCTGTACATTGTATTGCTTCCCATTCTTGTAGTTGTATTTCCAGAGTTTTCCTATCTTCCTTTGAGAAATTTTGAGGAACAATGCGTTGTACAAAATTCTGGAAAGGTTACGGTTCAACAATTTCAATTTGGCAGTACAAAATTTGTAATATAAAAATTTCTAAGATTAGCTTAGTGTAAATGGCACAAAAAAGGTACAAAATTGCGTGTCAGTCTGGAACAAACTTAAAAAAATCGTCGACTGTTTATCATATTGTTACGTTCTTAACGTTCGGGCTATTTAAAATTATACGACAAACATGGGTTCAAATATTTATTTACACACTATTGGATTAATTATTACGATTATTGATATTTACAAGCACTAACGAACTATCAAGCAGATTACAAATTACTTTTAAACTACGGCACTATTTCTAACAACTATTATTATTTATTTTATATCACTCTTAAACACTAACGATGTATTTCTACTACATACGGATTTATTTATTTCACGCGTTTTATTTATCTGGGAGCTCGCCGCTCTGATGTTGAATTCGAACTGCCCTACAGGTCTGAAGGCCGCGCATTTATATTTCACTGGGGAGATTCCAGAATCCTCGCGAATGCACTCCGGCATTCGCAGGTGTTGTTCTCGTAAGCGAGCGTGAGTCATTCAGTACACCTGGTTCTAGGGCGCTTCCCGAGCATTCGACCGCTGTGACTCATATTTCTGCAGCCGCCTCGAGAAGCTCTGGAACGCTCGCGTATTAATTGCCAAGGCTGCTGACTCATCCATCCCTCGGCCCTCAGGATCGTAACACTGCCCCCGCCTTAGGTCGTTCTGTCCCAGAACGAGTTGCGTCGGGTGCCGTCACTCGCTCTTGTGGGGATTCGATGACGGTACTTACAGGCGGTGCCTTTCTTGCACACTGACTGGTTGAAGAAGTAGCAGTCCACCGTGGGCTCAATGCTTCGCGCCGGGCTGCAACAGCAGACCTCGATCTGGATGCCGGTCTGGTCGAAGACTACTTCCAGCATGCTGCGTACGACCCTCCAGTCCAACGAATCCAGGCCGCATGCTAATTTCGGCATCGCTAGCCGGGTTTCGCCGTTCTTCACCATCTGCTCCTTAAGGTCCAAGAGAGCAGACCAGAGCTCCTGGTAACTTGGTTTTTCGTGAGACAACCTTTTCGTCACCAGGTAATAAATGGAGCTGTTGCCTTCCTTCAGCTGCAAGGTTCTGCCAACCTGAGGTGCCTGCTCTCGCAGCTGGTTTAACCGGCCAAACTGCTCCCGGAAGGCAGCGGCGATCCCCCTAGACATCCGGAGGTCCTGGGCGACGCAGTGTGCCAGGGAATACTGCCGTAGGGTGTCGAACAGGTCACGCTGCACCTCTGTAGTAACTCCGAATCGCGCAGTCTTCGTACCCCCATAAGCGGCCATAAACTCCTGGAAGGAGGTTCCTCCGGTCCCTAGTCGTCTCAGGGGTTGTTCCGTGACAGCCTCCACTTCCTCATTCGTTCCGGCATATGGGGCCAACCGATTGAAGTGCACCACCCTGCACTTTCCTCGAGGAGGTTTCTGGATTCGGTATACCACGTCATTCAGTCGAGCAACCACAGTGTAGGGGCCTTCCCAGTTTCTTTGGAGCTTGGGGGAGAGGCCACGACGCCTCTGGGGGTTATGAAGCCATACCAAATCGCCAGTTTGGAAACCACCGGCCTCAGCGCGGGCATCATATCGGTCCTTCATTCGGTCGCTGGCACCCTGAATGTTTCGGCGTACGGCGTCGTGGATCTCTTCCATCCGCTTCTTCAGGTTCCCCACGTAGTCCTCGCCGGCCGTTTCTTCGCCAGGCTTTCTTCCAAACTTGAGGTCACATGGCAATCGCAGCTCGCGCCCAAAGAGTACCGTGGCTGGGGTGTGGTTGGTTGTCTCTTGTACTGCCGATCGGTAGGCCATTAGGAATAGGTGAATGTACTGGTCCCAGTCACGCTGATGTTCGGAAACCACCTTGGACAGATGCTTCCCCATGGTTCGGTTCATCCTTTCCACCATGCCGTCCGATTGAGGATGGAGGGCAGTGGTCCGGGTCTTGTGTATCCCCAGCAGCTTGCAAACGTTCTGGAACAGTCCAGACTCGAAATTCCGGCCCTGGTCGGAATGTAATTCCAGGGGGACTCCAAAACGGCTGAAGCACTCCTTCACCAGAACATCAGCTACAGTACCGGTCTCTTGATTCGGAAGGGCATATGCTTCAGGCCACTTGGTGAAGTAGTCCATGCACACCAAGATGTATTTATTTCCCGCTTCGGTTTCGGGGAATGGTCCAGCGATGTCGATGGCTATCCTCTCGAACGGACTACCGACGTTGTACTGCCGCATCGGAGCTCTACGTCTACCAACCGGTCCGTTTCCTGTAGCGCAGGCTTCACACCTCCGGCACCACTCTCGGACATCATCTTTGCAACTCGCCCAGTAGAACCGGTCTCGGACCTTCTGCAACGTCTTCTTCAATCCAAAGTGTCCCCCAGAGGAGCCATCATGCAGGTGACGCAGAACCTCGGCCACTCTACTCCTTGGAACCATCAATTGTGATCTCGTTGCCCTACCGTCCTCGTCTTCCAAGATTCTAGTCAAGACGTTGTTCTCGAGCTGCAAGGAGTCCCATTGCGCCCAATAGGTCTTCACCGTTGGGTTGGTGGCGGAGACCTCCTGCCAGGTAGGTCGACGGCCATCTCGCTTCCAGGCCATAACTGTGCCTAAGTCGGGGTCGTTCTCCTGGCTGTTCTGCAACTCGTCTAGCTCCCACGAGTCGTCGACTACAGTGGTACGATTGATGGGTACCGCACGACTCTCCAGTCTCGAACAGTGGCTGCAGTCCGCAGGGCAGGGCCTCCTGGACAACGCATCGGCGTTGCGGTGGGCTGTGCCAGGTCGATGATTTATTTCAAAGTCGTACTCTTGTAGGCGCTCGATCCACCTAGCCACCTGTCCTTCAGGGTTCTTGAACTGCAGCAGCCATCTTAGAGCAGCATGGTCGGTCCTCAGCAAGAATCTTCTGCCATACAGGTATTTATAAAAATGCTCCACGGACTTGACTACTGCCAGAAGCTCCCTCCTGGTTACGCAATAGTTACGCTCTGGTTTCGACAGGACCTTGCTGAAATATGCCAGGACTTTCTCTTGCCCATCTTGGACCTGGGACAGAACACCACCTATTCCGACATTGCTAGCGTCAGTGTCGAGGATAAACTGGCCTTCCTGACGTGGATAGCAAAGTACAGGTGAACTGGTTAAGGCAGTCTTGAGCGTCTCGAAGGCCTCTGCGCACTCAGCACTCCATTCGAACTGTCGTCCCTCTTCCGTTAGACGGGTTAACGGTTTTGCGATGTTCGCGAAGCCCAGCACAAACCGTCGGTAGTAAGTACAGAGGCCCAGGAAGCTTCGCAGTTCATGCTTATCCTTCGGGATTGGCCAATCCTGCACTGCCTTCACCTTACTCGGGTCTACTGCTACTCCCTGGCGGGATACGACGTGCCCCAGGTACTGTACCTCCTTCTGGAAGATGTGGCACTTCTTTGGACTCAATCGCAGGTTGGCACCTCGCAATCTACCGAACACTTCCTCCAGGTTTTTCAGATGCTCGTTGAAGGATTTGCCCACCACTATGATGTCGTCCAAGTATATCAGGCAGGTCTGCCAAGATAGACCCTTCAGGACGGTGTCCATCAGCCTCTCAAACGTGGCGGGGGCATTGCACAAACCGAACGGCATAACGGAGAACTGCCAGAGCCCAGTTCCGATAGTAAATGCAGTCTTCTCCCTGTCCGCGGGTTCCATTCCGACTTGCCAATAACCGCTCTTCAAGCCTAGCGTCGAGAACCATCGAGAACCGGAGAGTGTATCCAGGGTATCATCAATTCGTGGCAGAGGGTAGCTGTCTTTCTTGGTCACATGGTTCAGCTGTCGGTAGTCAACACAGAATCTCGTTGAGCCATCCTTCTTCTTGACAAGAACCACAGGGGAGGCCCACGGGCTGCTGGACGGTTCGATGATCCCTTGGTTTCGCATATCTTGGACAATCTTCTCAGCTTCTTCCCGTTTGGCGAGGGGCAACCTTCTTGGATGTTGGCGTATCGGTTGAGCATCCCCCGTATTGATTTTATGTTTAACTACGTCGGTACGGCCGCTGGGATGATCTCCGCACTCGAAGACGTCTTGGTACCGGGCCACCAGATCTTCGATCTTCTTCCGTTCTTGGTGGCTCACGCCCTTGCACGTAGACATCACGGTGTTAATTAATGCCTCTGGGCAGTCCTTCGCCTTGCGGCCGCCGCCACTAGTGATCGTTCTCACAACGGCGGAGACCGGTGTGCACCTTCCCAGGATTGTGTCTCTCCTGACGGATGCTGGTTCCCTGTTGACGTTCATAATCCTTACTGGGACCTTAAGCCCAGTCTTTACCAACGTCTTCCCAACCAGGATACCATGAGTGAGCTCCTTGTCATAATCGGGTTCAATCATGCGCACTACGTTGCCCCGG
The DNA here is from genome assembly GCA_940337035.1 of Agriotes lineatus. Lineage (NCBI taxonomy): Eukaryota > Metazoa > Arthropoda > Insecta > Coleoptera > Elateridae > Agriotes > Agriotes lineatus. The sequence continues at coordinate 144,025,971 of OW679199.1, read as the reverse complement.
AGATCGCCATCCAGGTATGCATCCACGACCCTCTCGGTTCGTCCAGGCAGAGTAACATCTTCCGCCAATACCACTCGTACTGCGATCTCTTCTTTTGGGTGTAGGAAAAGCTCCTCCCCACCCACGTGCAACACGCCGCGTCCCAGGTCCAAAGTAAACCCACACTTATTCATGACATCCATTCCCAGGATGAACTCGTCCGCAATGTCAGCAATCAGGACCCGATGCTTGAGGGTTTGATTCCCAATCTTCAATTTCACATCCATCTCCCCATGTGTGGTCACTACGCCTCCCGTGGCAGTGCGAAGGCGTGTCCTGGTGGGCAGCAGCTCACCCTCGTCTCGTATTACGTCAGACCTGGCGATGGACTTCGTCGCTCCAGTATCCAACAGCAGAGACCGAACTCTTCCATTTATTTTCCCATCAATGAAGAGACTATCAGGCTGGCGCTGCACGGACGACACATGTATGGGAATCTCCGGGGCATGGCAATCACGAGTCGACTCTCGCCCCTTCTTGTCGACCCGCATTAGTTTTCCGACGGCTCGTCAGACACTCGGGCTCCTTTCTTCGGACAGCGAGCCCTAAGATGACCCATCTCTCCGCAGCTCCAGCAACGGGGCCCCTTCTCTCTCGTCTCCTGCCTTATAAGTCGTCGCAACATGTCCTCCATGGATTCAGGCGCCATCTCCGTCGTGGCGACACCGCGGACACGACCATGTCCTCTGGAGGCAGTCCTTGCCGCTTCAAATTCCAATGCATGGGCTAAGGCCTCTCCCAGTGTCCTATGGCGCCCCAGACGTACCGCTTGCTGAGTATCGGCGTCTTTAACTCCATCTACGAATGTTTGGACGGCTAGCTGCTCCAGGAAGTCCTCCGGCGCCGATGGATACGCGAGCCGAACCAATCGAGCAACATCGGCCTCCAGTTCTTGCAGAGTCTCCCCCGACTTCTGAATTCTGTTCTTCAACTGGGCACAATGCACATGCTGAAGATGACCATTGCCATAACGCCGTTCCAGACGATTCACCAATTGCTGGAAGTCCCTCTGCTGATTTTCTGGAATCATTTGCAAAACATTCAGAGCATCCCCTCGCAATGTCAGGATCAATGCGGTCGCTTTGTCTGCCATTCCCCAACCATTAGCAACGGCTGCGGCTTCAAATTGCTTCAGGTATGTTGACCATGGCGTTTTCCCATCGTAAGAGGGCAGTTTCATGTGCAAGCCAGATGTTGCGGGCCTCACTGGGGCAGTATCTTGGGACAGAGCAACCTGAGGGGCAGCAACTCGCGATAAGGTAGGCTGATTCACTGCAATTGGAGAAGAGCAGCCAGCAGATTCAGAGAGAGCTGGTTGGCCTTGGCCATTTCGTGACTGCAGCTCCAGTATGTCACTCCGAACTCCCGCCAACGCTCTCTCCATATCTTCCCGAAGTTCATCCTTGAGGTCTTCTTGCGTGACTCTCAATTTTTCCTCAAGTTTTTGGACTGATTTTTCTTGCGCGGCTTTCAGCTCTTCCTTAAGTACTTCCTTGAGGTCTTCTTGTGCTTTTTCTTGCGCGGCTTTCGATTCTGCTTGCGCTTTTTCTGCCTTCTCCTGCCCAACTTGGATCTCTCTCCTAAGATCCTCTTGTGCTTTTTCCGCTTTCTCTTGCGCTTTTTCTGCCGTGTCCTGGCTAACTTGCATCAGTTGCAAAAGTTGGCTTAATTGGGCTTCCATTTTGCTGCTTTGAGATCTCGTCAAAGGCATGCACAATACTCACTTCAATTTATTTATCTGACCGTCGTTTTATCGGCACTTGTTAAATAATTTATCTATCTGTTTGTTCAATAATTCTCTTATAGCCCCCGGTTCAAAACCTCACACCGACACCACTGTTACGTTCTTAACGTTCGGGCTATTTAAAATTATACGACAAACATGGGTTCAAATATTTATTTACACACTATTGGATTAATTATTACGATTATTGATATTTACAAGCACTAACGAACTATCAAGCAGATTACAAATTACTTTTAAACTACGGCACTATTTCTAACAACTATTATTATTTATTTTATATCACTCTTAAACACTAACGATGTATTTCTACTACATACGGATTTATTTATTTCACGCGTTTTATTTATCTGGGAGCTCGCCGCTCTGATGTTGAATTCGAACTGCCCTACAGGTCTGAAGGCCGCGCATTTATATTTCACTGGGGAGATTCCAGAATCCTCGCGAATGCACTCCGGCATTCGCAGGTGTTGTTCTCGTAAGCGAGCGTGAGTCATTCAGTACACCTGGTTCTAGGGCGCTTCCCGAGCATTCGACCGCTGTGACTCATATTTCTGCAGCCGCCTCGAGAAGCTCTGGAACGCTCGCGTATTAATCGCCAAGGCTGCTGACTCATCCATCCCTCGGCCCTCAGGATCGTAACAATATAATTCAAATTGCTCTCTGTCGGTAGCCCTAGATTGTACTATTATTATTGTTTCTGAACTAAAATGTCTGGAGTAGATCTGATCCAGATGGTTTATTAGTACTGGAAAACGAGTCCGAATGCTTTAATGGACGTTGTCGGGCAATAAAACGCCTCGCGCAGTTAATCACGGCGATTTTATGGCAATATGGCTGTAAACTTTCCTGATTGCCCTGCTGTTGCCACGTTAAAATTTAATTGTTCGCCGTTTAGCTGGGGACGAGAGGGAGATCCTGTCGATTTTGAACTGATTGGTTTGTAGCTAAAATCCCCGCGGCTTATTAACTAAACACATGCATAAATTAGACCTGGCAGAAGCGTCAAGCACATAATTGGGGCTTAGTGCAAGAAACTTCCTGCTTCGGAGAGCACCCTTGGGTAGGCCAATCTTTGCTTGGTAGTTCCAAAAGGGTGCGGTAGGAAGTCGAGCCTTAAAAATGGAATGCGGAATTCGGGAAGTAAATGTTTGCGTTCTTTGATGTCAACGTTCCTGGTTGATTTATGATGGTAGGTTTGTTGCAATCATTTTTGTCATTCTTAGCTTAAATCGCAAATAGATAGCAAATAATCGTCGAACAACACTTTCATAAAAGCTTTTTGCTCTCAAAAACTATAGAATCGCGCACAAGAAGTAGACGAAATATTAAAACAAATTCTCTACCTGATATCGCTATTTTTAAAATAAAATTGATAACCATCCCCATAGGTGTGTCAATTAGTGAAATAGTCGAACATTTTTTATGTTAAAACTGATCCTGTCGGTGACAATGCTGGCTTCTATATAAAAGGTCCAATATGAGAGCAGTCTCAACCGGACATATGATGAAAGGATGCGAATTTCGGTAAAATTAAACCTGAAATTATGTTTCTTAAATAATAAGAAATTCATAGACGCTATTGCGTATAAATAGTCGTATGCTAGTTGAGTACTAATTGACTTCCAAATAAAGTTAATAGGGGTGCAAAACCCGAAAACGGCAAGGTGTGGCTAACGCTGCCAAACGTATTTAATCATCATGCTCCTTTGAAATTCTTCGGCAAGGGTTCTAGCCCTTAATTATTCGGCTGCAGCTATAATTAGCTTTATTAAAAAGAATTGAAGGAGAACGCCGTCGCCGTACGTAAGATCCAATCCGCCGGCGTCCCTCGGGTCGCGCCGGAAATTAGCTGTGATGGGCCCATGTTGAACAACTTAACTCGGCCCCGATCCCGCATTTTGCGCAATTTGTCCGGGTCTTACTTTTTAATCAGAAGAATATATTGCCCGCGTCGCACTGAAATATTATTGCCGCTGTACTTTTTTAATCAGGAGCAGAAATTGGATTCCGGATTCTCCGATTGCGGCTTCCGCGCCCCCAGAGCCTAAGAGCACGATTAACATCCCTTTTCGTTTTACGCGTCTTTCTGGCCGGAAGTGTTTAACTTAGTTATTAATTTTGGGTTGTGCTTTGCTTAGTTGTGCTGTCAGGCAACGTTTTACTGCCAGGTAAAAATAATAGCATCAAGTATCTTTCAACTGTGTAGGGTGTAAGGTATCCGTTTCCTGCTAATGATGTCAATTTTCAAATCTTCATCTTCTCGTGCTTCACCTATACTTTGCCTATAGCATAGCCCTCCTGGATAATTCTATTGAGGATACATTGAACCACTGCCACAAGATTTTAAGAGAGGATATTCTTCTTTTTGATGGACCTTTTTTCTATCACTTTTCCTTCCAAAATAAGTTCCTGTACGTATCTTCGTTCTGCATGAAATGTCCAAGGCATTCGATTCTTCATTTATTACACAATATTCAATAAATTTGTACTTCATTTGCCACATGTACATGTATATTATGTTGATCAGCCTTTCTTTACAGTGCATAATATTGGTAAAGTATTAAATAAATAAAAAAATGTACGAGGGCCATTCAAATTTGACCTGCATTTTATTTTTTTCTGGTCGATACAAACTACAAATTAATATTATACATACATAATTTTTCTAAGTAACAACCCCCCTTTAAAATACACTTGTCCCATCGCTCCGGTAGCTTCTGTATTTCCGTCGAAAAAAAATCTTTTAGTTGACGACGTAGCCAATTTTGCACCGCATCCTTCAGTTCCTCATTAGAGGCAAAGCGCTTGCCTCCCAAGAATTTTTTAAGGGGGCCAAAGAGATGATAGTCACTTGGGGCCCAGTCCAGACTATATAGGGGATGAGGCAGAACATTTTCCAGTTCAATTTAACGTGACAAAAAGTAATCGCTTTCATACTCGTAGCGAAGCCGAAGTTCTCTGCAAATCTGTAGTCGTTTCTGCTGTTGTTTCGCGGAAAATTGTTTTGAACCCACCTGGCGCTAACTTTACTAAACGTAAGCTTGTCGTGCACAATAGTGTGAACACTAACAACACTGGTGTTTACAATCCCAGCAATTTCCTTCACAGATATTCACCTATGGCTCCGGATCAGCTAGTCAACTTTTTTAATGTTCCCACGATTCACAACAGACGCTTGACGGGCAGCATGCAGCAAGTTCGATACGCGTTCACGACCATCCTGGAAGGATTTACACCACTCAAAGGCTGTTTTGAGTGATAAACACCCTTCTTCAAACTGTTTATGAAATCTCTAATGAATATAAGTTGCTTTTATACCTTCATTGAAAATAAATTTAATAATTAGACGTTGTGCAACAGAATCTGACACATTGCTGCACGACATTGTTAATAGAAATGACAGTATTGACACAATAAAGTTGTGGTCGTTTATGGCGTTAGCTAACATGCCTACTTCGATGAATGTAAAAGCGCTTTACAGTATCTTTTCAATTATAATCATAAAAAAATAAAATGCAGGTCAAATTTGAATCGCCCTCGTATTATTTTGAATTTTATTGCCTCTCTCTGTGGCCAATTAAAAATATGATTACATATTTAATTATGTTTTACTATAGTAAATGTATGTTGCTCTTTCTATATTTCATTCATTTGCAACTAATTAAAACTTATGCGCCGGCTAGCAATTTGAGACTCGTATCTGCAGGGTTGGTTCTTACATTATTGATAAATTTAACCATTGTATGGCAAATGCTCGATTCTAACAAATAACAGATAACCTCAAAATATTAATCCCAAAGAAAGCTGTTCGAAACACAAATAATTTAGCGCATTATGACAACAAAATAACCAACGATCAATCAGTTCGTCTCAGGTAAATTATAGCAATGCTTATGTAATAATCAAGCAATTTGGCTAACCTGGAATTTGTGTTTCAAGTGCAAAAGGATGCAACTCGCATTTGTTTTTTTCCCCAAGGACCGCTGATCCCGCTTCCGGTCTTCGCGAAAGGACGCCAAGCTTGTATTTGCGTCCTGCAGAAGAGGTTTCATCTGCTGCTGCCTGCCTCTGGATAACGAACTAAGCCTCTTCTATCTCCTGCACCTTGCTGTCCGCTTCTTGTAGCTCACAATCTTGTTGAATATCGGCTCGAAATACGATCTGACACAGGCTAAGCTCCAGGTCCAATTTACTCTGGAACGTCACTGCGGAATACCGCCAATTTAACCACAGACGGTCTCCACACACAGGCAACTAAATGAAACGCAAACTGGGCACAAATTATTTACTTTTATCAAGAAAATTTATCAAAATTGGGAAGCCAACTAACACACAAGCGTTCGGCTTTACTTCCCCAACAAACGTGAACAAACGACTCTCTAGGTCACCATAGCAACATAATTTACAATTGTTATCTATAAGTTCACATTCTTTAATCTTAATTTATAATTGTTTTTATAAATATTATTCAGGAAACTATAACTTCAACAATTGGTACACTTTTTCACTTTTAGTTAATAAACACTGATTGACACACCACTAGCACCTTCTTGTAATCTTTAGTAATTCTTAGGTTGCTTCTTAAATGCTCTTTGCATGTCTGTGCCTTCTTCCACTGCTTTGTAATCCCTTTAGCTGCGTCATGGATTGTTGACACTCCGATATGAATTCAAACGCTGTATTAAACTTCTGTAACGCATCAAAACACCTTTGTACTAAATCGACTTCATTATCGTCTTCTAACGTTACACAATTAATCTGTCATCATAAATTTAGTTACATTTGCCATATTGAGCACAAATTTGAATACAACCCTGACGATACTGTTTTGCACAATCACTAACCTCTATTAATTAAATTACAGTTATTGCTCATCATGTTTTATGTAATTATCAATGTTTACTAGTGACTCTTACTGTTAATAAATACAATTCTGGGCCTATTTGAATCTTTCATTAATATTCGCGAATCAGTAATGCAACCAGTATTTCTGTAAGCATCATGCCATTACAATATGTCTTGAGCTATTATAATTTACTTAAAATTCCAAGGCTACCACGTAAACATGGAAATATACGTCTTAAACTATAATTGTGCACCATCAACTATCGCCAGACACAATAAGACAGCACACTTAAAGAAAAACTAAGCAATTTAAACTGTGTTTTAACATATGGAATTACTTCTAGACTCTCTAAATGTACTGTTATATTTGATAGTCTAACTGACAATATTCTTCCACAGTTTCTCTGTAATGGTGTGCTAAAAATGACACTTTTAACCTGTGTAAAATGTAGACTTACTTCTAAGCCGATATATTACCTCTGTGTACATTTTCAGCCACGTAAAACTATATTTTGTCGACACCTGCCATTGAAAGTTCAGTTTTCTACATGGTTTTTAATGTTGAAAGCAATTTTATTTTGCCGCACACCTTGAGGTACTTTGCAGCACAGACCGTGTTGCAAAACGTAAGGTAGAAGAAATGCTAACTAAGCCTTCCACAGCTGGGGATTCTTCTTTAGCCTTTTGCATCTAGACGAGACTATGACGCTTTTCGTACATAACTACCGACATACACCCTACTAGTTGAAAATAATTTTTGATCATACTCTACTTTTGCATTCAAACGTAATTAACTTTGATAGCTGTCGGAATTTGTTACATTTTCAAGGAGGAACTATTGACGAACCAGGAAATGTTATTGGGTTGACTGTATGAAACTGACCACAAGTTTTGAAATGTGAGAGTGTATAAATATACACTCAGTAGCCATGTCCCAAAGCAGGAAAATGTACAAGGGAAGGATGTAACATATCAAAAGTATTCAATTCATTACACCTATTTTGTCCATCTTCTACTCCTCCATTCTTTTCGTCATTTTCTTCATCTGCCATTTATTTTCTGTGGTGGTCTTTGGATTCATAGATACATGCTTAGACTTAGACCATCGTACCATATCCTGCACTTTTTTTATTGCAGTATTCTGCATTATGTTGGTATATATATATAATCACCGAGTTCAACGTGACAGACTCTCATAAAATAGATTTTGAAATTCTGATTCATTTGATTCCTAACAATATTAGTCCCCTTGTTGTTTCCTGAGTGTATATGGTGTATATTATGGCAAATGTTATAGACATTTGCTCTATATGCTAGTCTTATATTTTGTTTTCTCCATATCGTGTCGTTTAAGCGACTCCCAACCTTACATTTTAACAAGTTACAAATGGTGACATTATCTCTTTGTCCTTCCAAACGCAAGAACCCCGTCATGCTGAAAACAGGACCTTTTGTACTATAATATTTCTAATTGACCCCTTCTTCTCCACGACCGAGCCTCAACAATCCTTTGTCTAATTGGAAATTTATTGGGTAGTACAAAGGGACGACTGAAGGCTGGATCTAACAGGAGTTATGTGATGGTGATAAGTTTAATTAAAACGCTCTGAATGCAATTTCCGATAACCAGCCTTTGTGCCGCAAAATTGCCGGCGTACAGCAGGGGCGAAGCAACCATTTTTGCTTATCGCGTTAGTTGCAGAGCAGTTAGTGTATTGCGGTAAATTTCCTGCGAAAGGTTGTGAAGTTCGGTCGCTAAATGTCTTTTCTCTAAGTTCGCGTCGGCGATGAGGGCCACAATGGAGGCAGGAGGCGGAACTTTATTCCGCTGTATTTTCTTAACGGTTTTCTGAACATTACACTGAAGCTTTCCCGTATGGCAGATTATACAAAGCAGTTTATTCGATTGTTCGTGGAGAGCTTTTGTATGTAAATAAATCATTTGACGATTTTCTGAGGCAGCGTCGGCTCGTTTAAGTCTATACAGTTACGAATTTAAATTGTATTCATAAATAACGCATAAATACAGTGCACACTGTATGCTCCACTGTGCTCCATAGACGCGCTTTGTTATCAGCATTTTGCTTTGTAGCTTCAGGCTTCGATATTTATTTCCATTTCATTGAATTTGTAACTATGCCATAGAGCACAACAAAAGAGCTTAGTTTTTAAAATTACCATCGTTTGGCTACTTGGAATAAATACGAATCAATTTAATATAGCATAATCAGTAAGCCATATTCGATTTTTGAAATTAAATTGACGTCTTGCTGCTGGCACCAGATAACTGCAAATATCACCTACAATTCGAAACATAAATTAATCGAGGCAATAGCACCAGCACCATCCTCATGGTGTCACACCGTAAAACATAACGCTCGGAATTAGCTCAAGTTCTCGTAATATATTCAGCAGCTCGCGGCTCAATTTCCATGATAATGCCAGTTGCGGATTACATATTGTTTCAATATATAGTTTCCTGTTTTATGGGTCGGACAATGTATTTGAATATAACGCCGTTACTGAAGCGGAATAGCTGCGAATACCTCCTATTGGAAATTCTCAAGACGTGGAAAATGGAGCAGCATATCCCTTATAAATTTGGGGCTTATGTCGATTTATGCCAAGGCATCCTTTTATCCCGAACGTTAAATTTTTATTGTGCGGCGCCTGTCATGAATGTGTCGATCTTAGCACGCCAGTGATAATGTGTCCTTGTTTCAGGTAATCCAAAATGGCGACCGCAGCATTTCGCTGGAGGAGAAAGCTCGTGGAGGGTGAGGTTAAGTAGAAAGATTCAGAACTACTCGTAAGTCATAGGTTAAAGATTAGGCTGATCGTAGGTTTTTTGGATGGTTGTATTCACAATTTACTTTTTCTCTAAACTCATTGTAAAATTTCAAACTATCAAAGCAAAAATGTAATTACGGCTGAAACTGATCTAATATCACATACCAATTCACATCGTAACAATTACTACGTAAATATTGTAATGAACCAAGGCAAATCAAAGTGCTGACTAAGAAAAAGGCTTGCAACGTAAGAAGGAAGCCGTGTTCCACAACATTTCAAGTTCAATGGGAAACATTAAATATAAATAAATGTACGCGGATTTCTGACATAAATAACTCTCTTTAACTTCGTTGTAAATGGTTAGAAGTTTTTGGTGTACTCGTAAATTAATAAATAAAATTAATTTGTTGTTTATGCGATTCAATGTAGCCACATTACCTCATCCCTTGACTGTGAAGCGTTGCGGTACGTGCTAGTTTCGCTAGTGGTTATTTTAGGGAAACACATTCCGGGCTCTAGGTTAGGGGTAGAAAATAATAAACAAAGGTTAAATCGAATTAATATAATGTAGAAATTATGTTTAATTATAGTTGCACATGAAATTCCCCGTAATAATAAAACCACAGTAATATAAGTTAAAAATATCATTGTAAGTTAACATTACACCTGAATTCCCCGTAATAAGGTAATTAATGAACTAAGCGACTAAGATATTTCTGTACACTTGCGGGGTTGACAATTTTATAAGCAACACAAATTACAATTTACTTGAGGTTTCAACTAGCAACGAACAGACTTGAAATAAATCATTTTGCAAAGCAAACGCCTTCAATTTTTAATCGTTTAGTAAAAACAACTCATAAACTGGCCTATGCCGTTGGTTGTCGCTAATGGTAAAACTTGTATTTTAACTCGTTCCCATCCGAATTTTTTATTTATGAAAAAGTTATGGGTCTTCGGCGACCCGCTACCAAAGACATTTGAAAAAAATGTAACATCGCCTAATCCGAACTGCCTTCGGGATTACACGTTTTGTTTACTCATTTACTTCTTCCTTTCAAAGAATTCGCGTAGGAATTTTTTTGGTTTTGTTGCTTATGCATATCTCACGAGAACTGTTTCTACTCTAGAAGTTTACAAATATTGCATAGGAAACTTGAGCCTGTTGTTTGCTTACTTTCAGGATGTGTAATTTATCGCATTCTGGTATTTGCAATTGTTATCTAAACGAGTTAGTATTTAAAATTATTCAACGACCCAATGAATTATTACATACTTTACATTTTGGGAATGCGATTTGTTACAGCAAAGTAATTCAAAGGAGAATACAAACCCGTCATTTTAAAAATGCATATTTCAGCTATCATAAATTACATAAAGTTGACAGTAGTATCATGGTTAAATTATTATAAACGACTCAGTTTCGCAACTTTTGTTGCACGTATTCTAAAATATTGATTTTATTTCTATCTATACTTGCAATTATAAAAGTGGAAGTTGTACATCTCCCTAGCTCAAGGACCTAGATAATTGATTAGATAGTATTCAAACTCGATTTGGCTTTGGTGGTTGAGAGCTGCAGATTGTGCAAATCAAATTCAGCTATTTCTAGCACAGGTTGACACCTTCATCAATAAGTCCTCACAAATCCATGTCAAATACTTATAATCTACTGCAATAAAGGGGAATTATGAACACATTATTCAATTTCTTGTACAAGTGGATCATCAATGATAAAATATACAACCTATGATTTTTAAAAATGAATAGAAAGCTGGTCGCACGCAATTTTGAATTGTGATTTATTTGTTTTTTATTAGATTTGTTAGATATCCTATGACCAGCAAAAGCCATATTGCATTTTAAATTTTAAATATATGTAGCAGACAGCCAATGGAATATTTGCTATGCAACATTTTGTCAATGAATAAATAAGCTCTGGTATTATATTACTAAAGTAAGAGTAACTATGTCGTGTAGTATTTTAGCGCCGAAAACCTATGTTCTCAGCAGGACGGTTCCTACTTACCATATTAATTTGAAGCTTTTGCAATCGAATCATGAGTCATTCATCCAAATCACTTGAGTCGGCGCAAAGGAAGAGGGTCGGGTTTTTAGTTGTAAGAAATGCTCGCCCGCGGTGGTCAAAACAGGCTGTACCAGAAAGGTATATACCTGAACAAATTCGAATAATTATTAGGCGCCACCTGCTGCGTAAGCCTCAACAGGACGGAGTAGCTTCCTTCGGCTTCAGGAAGTTATTCAGTCCCCAGAGGATGGCTTACCTTCTTTTGTTTGATAGCTGAAATGCACATCTTACTCCAAAAACTCGCGTAACTGCATTTCCGCTTTACAAGTAAATTATAACGCTTTAAATTCAAGAACTGGAACATATTTATCGGGAATCGGCAGCTGATGGCCCCGATTTCGAGAAACGACCGTAATTGCGTCCGGTGCAATCCACAGGCTCGTAAAATGCGCTTCAAATGTTTACAGTAAGGACGCGCGCAAAACTTTAATCCGCGGAAGGCGTATAACTACTCAATTATAATGCAACATATTCGAATTCGTGACAATTTACAACATGCATTTCTTAATTAAACATAACATATGTATATGATTTAGCTTTGTAATGGAACGGTTGTAGTGCCCGGAAAGCTCTTGTGTTATTGCGGTGATGCGAGACGTTGCGAATTGTTCTAGGAGTGGGTGCAGGAGTTCAAGATCCCAGTAAGTAAGTAAGACGGGACGTCGAGGCTTCAAAGATGTAGGTTGATGCCCTAAGATTGTTAAGCCCGACAAAAGTCGAAGATGCCTAGAAACAGTCGATAATTTTCCCAGACTACGCTCCAAATACACCCTACCTTAGCTGCGGGGTAACTGAAAACTTATGCTCATCTGATAACTGACACGTACATTGACACGCGCATGGTGGTCAATACCTATAAAACTGCATTGAAAAATTGAAGTTAGTCATGCCGTCTGCCAGAATTTGGATCTAGAGGAGTTTTCTAAGACTGATTGCATGTTCACAAGAGAAGTATCGATGAATCCGGATCTATTGAACGGCTATTTTTATAAAAACCTCAGTTTTAGATTACTTGCAATAATTGTTGCATTGTTTTGACTTGCTGGTATTAGCGGTATAATTGTTTTTATTTTGTATGAATGGACTCTCGTGAAATCATAGATCGATATTCGTTAATTGTGCAATTAGCCACGCCAACACATTCTAATTGCGACGCCTACATGCGACTAACACAAAAGGCCAAGAGACGCGTTAGCAGTCTCAAACCTTGAAAGAGTCAATGCCAAGCGATAAGTTTGATATTTAATTGATAATGCAGAACGCATTGCAAGCCAAAACTTACTGCCTGCAGCGAGCGTCTACTGCCATCGCATAATCCTCCGCATTACGGAAAGACAATTTAACAAGGTGAATTTAGACATTACAGCGAATCCACCAGACCGCACAATTGCGACAGCGACGGCGTTTTTGGCCCTCGGCATTGTTCCTGAATATAGTTATGTCTGGGTCAAATTATCTGGAAGTTATCTCTGCGAATTGCCCGGGATATTTGTTGTGCCGTGTCGCCTTTTATCGCCTCCCAGACAGATTTTCCGAGGTGGAAATGACGCGGGGGCGATTAAAATCCAGGGGAGCTCGGGAGCTCTCCCGCGGGAGGGTGTGTATCGCGGCACCAGAAGTTTGTCACGTGTTACATGCTCCTATTTAATATAAAACTGGCAAGAAGTCATGAATCGCGACCCAACTTGGGCGAAACAAAACTTTTTATTAGTTTCCAGTTCGCGGTAACTTGAAATTACTCCAACTTGTAACAAGTCGCTCACTTACAACGCCAATATTTTTTGAATATGTGGCGGCGAAGTATTCTGCTGTGCAAACTTCCTTCGCTTGCAGTAGTAATTAACCCAATTGAAATTATCTTAGGAACTTTTAATTTAGTTGATCCAAGTACCTTAGGGGAGTGTAATATATTAAACTTAAGGATAAGCAAGTTATGATGCTTGTAAGAACACTTAACAAATCTAATCAGACTAACACAATACGACGACCGTCTCACTTGCATAAGGCGTAGCCGGGGTTAAAAATGGAGTTTTGATGACCATTCCCCCTCTAACTAGCAGTAAAGAGTGTTAACGAAGGACGATGATTGGAGCTCTTGTGGAAAGATAACGATTGGTTGTTTAAACGTGTGTTTATTCCAAAATCTGAAATTACTATGTACACAAATAACAAAGAGGAATAAAACATGGCGCGGTTGCATTCGGTGCGCTGCTTGGTGGAGGCATCTCGATGGGCGAGACGCTGGGCCGGTATCGAGGCGTTGCTGGCGGCAAGCTGGGGTTCCTGGTGGCGGAGGTCGGCCTGGGGGGTGCAGGAAACGTCGGCCAGGACTTCTTGAACTTGGGACTCGTATACAAGCGAAATCCTTTGTAGGCGGGGGCTGTCTTCACGTGCTGGGCGACCTGGGGCAAGACACACCTCGGCGGCATGCGGAGGATGCGGGCAGAGGCTTGGGGCATCTGTACCGCGGACAGGTAGACCCTCGGTGAAGTAGCACGGAGCCAGGGCTTTGATCACATGGAGCACGAACTCAGGCAAAGTCCTCTTCGTGACGCGGAGTTTCTGTTTTCCTAGGCGGACCTGGTGGTTGACGTGGAGGCCCCTGAAAGAGATTTGACGAATTGAAATAATGCACGGCCATTGATCGAATGTCAGGATCATATCAAGATAAGACAATTCAAGGTTAGGTGGAAGATCAGAGGGTTTAGGATATTTACCTATACCCACCTGAATCTCGCCTTGTGATTACCAGTTTTTTTCCTTTTTAAATCATTGTATTTAGATTTTGTGTTTTTCTTACATGGTAATAAAGTGATTATTATTATATAACTCTCTTCTGATGTTTTAACTAGAAGTTTAGATCTATTGCAGATCTATTATTTAAGAGCTATGTAATGCCAATCAAATGAGCTTTTGATTAATTTTGCTAATCAAGTTAGATAGTGTGCGTGTCGATTAACCACAGTTCAAGAAATATCTCTCTAGTTAGTTCAATTTGCATCATAAGAGCAACGATAACTATTAAATTGTAGTCGTGGTTGTAAGTTACAGGGCGTTATGTAATATAACTCTGATTTAGTTAGAAGTTTAAAAACGGCTCTCTTGGCCGCTTTTTACATTGTGGCGAAGAAAGATCAGCATTAATGCAATTTTTCATTGATGAAACCAACCAAAGAACAGGAATTCAATCTGATGTTAACGATTTTCTTACAGACGATCTGTACTATGCTACACGTAGAGATAAGTCAACTGCTACTAGTTTACAAACTGATGGCCGTGCCTATTCCATTTGATATCCTCGTTTTCTATCCAGTACGTTCAGAAGAATGAAGTGGGCTGCGAGGATCACCCACATAACGACTCTGTCCGACCCAAACTAGTCAACTATTCACAAAGTGTAGCAAACTCGACTTGAGGCGGGTTCGGGTTAAAATCACACACGCGACTCGATTACATATTATGCAAATTTGCCTGTTCTTGTCGGCTTAAATTCGAATTTAATAAAGGTACCGCCGTTTATGCGTGACGCCGCTCCGGAGGCCCTCGGAAACAATTACAGTTTTGCAGCATGTTACCCGCGTGTACTCTAAACCCAAATATTAAGCGAGTGTCCGCCCCATCAAATTAAATTAGCCTCCGTTGCACACCGACTCCAGCAGCAGGCAATAAAAGCGTCGTCGACGGCAACCGCAAGGTTCGACAAAACCAGCTGCAGATCCATCACGATTTCGTTTATATGCAACCCTTTCTTCGCATTCGAACGCGCAAATTGTAGCCATAGGATATTTCCTGCAGAAATTTATAGCTGGGGATTTATTCTTTTCGTGGGCCGTTTTTGTTGTTGCCGAGGACGAAAAATCTGCTGCATGCATCGGCTCCCCGTAACAATGCTTTCGACAGGAACATATGCACGTGATAACGTAGAATAAACGCTTTGAGGGAGTCAGTTTCGAAACACGCCTGGCTTTGATCTATTCTTTATTGTACCCAGACTCTGGAATGGATTTGAGAAATGTCTCTGGAAAGATCAGGCAGGTAGGTTGAAGAGTAACAGATTCGAAAAAGTTTTTTCAAATGTTTCAATTCTATCAATCTTAAAGTATTCGAGAGCCTAATAATACATAATATATCTAATCTATCTACTACTTCTGCCGGCCCTTCTATATTCTTTGGAAACTTATGCTCCCCATTTGCAAGATATGCGTATTGCCGGAAGTGTTCATACCTTCTCCACTAGTAATTCTACCCCCAGAAGCTCTCTTAATGATTTTTTTTAAATTGCTTTCCTTTGCTTTTAATTTTATTTCTGTGGCAGTGTTACTAAAAGACTGACTATTGAAAGCGCTTAATTGGGGCATTTATGGTTATTATTCAAATTAAAATTTTATGCAACACTTTAAAAAATCTTTATTTGCCGAAAGGAAAAGTCTGTCTCTCCAGCAGACATTCAAACAACTCGTGATCCGCAGTGTCCGAGCCCTCACCACAGTCGCATGCGTCGTCGTCGGCTTTCCCCATCTGCACCAGATAGGAGCGAAATTCTCCATGACTGGTCACAAGCTGGATCGTGTGTTTGGCTTCTGGTTGATGGCGCGTCTCGTACGACGAAGACAGTAAAATATCCAACGTCTATCGGGTGTCCCAACGCCAGTGCGTTCACCAACCGCTCCACCATCCTTCATCCCAGCCCCAAGTTCTCGATGACTCTTTTATTTCGACCTAGGGTGGCTGTCGTTTGTTAAATTTGCTCTTTACTTGAAGACTTGGAAATAATCTTTCGTCACCCGATCGTCGCCGCTCTCTACATCGTGCCACAGTCGCGTCGCGCGCCCTTTACTTTACCAACCTCTTGGGTACGGAATCGAACTTGATGTCGCCGTCGGCCGCTGCAGCCTCCTTAGTCCGCGCGCGCACCCCTCTCGATGCCGGGCTGTGTCTTCACCCAAGGTAACTGAACTAGTCCTCGAAGCGCCATATCCGTCTGCTACACCTCCGCATGGGGCTCCGTAGGTTTGCGTAATATTGTAAGCGCAGATCTGCTATCCGAGAGTCAGTTCGCGTTCTCCTCGTAAAATGTACCCGAGTGCCGTGCGAATGCCTAGCAGCTTACATTGAATGATGGAGCTCCGGTTGGCCAGCCTGCCGACTCCGCTCTTGGTTGAAGGCGACAAACGCGGCCCCAACTCTGCCGTCCTCCTTACGGGAGCCGTGTGTGTAGCAGCGAAAGTAAAACCTCCACCGTCTGTTCCAATACCAGTTCTTCCACCAACCGCTCTACATTCATTGCTCCCAGCCCCAAGTTTTTGATGATGATCCTCTCATTTCAAAATCGACCGGCTGTAACTACTCAAAATAGTGCAGCCCCCGTTAACGCAGCTCTAAATGGAGCAGTCTCTTTCACGGCCATGACGTCCTGTGCGCTTATTAACTGTTTCGCTTGCCGCATTTTTTATTCCTCTGTCCACACTGACGCCGCGTATAACATGGTTGGCTCAACCGCGAATAATATATTGACACAAGAGCTCCCAATCTCAAAAGGAGTTAGATTCTGGTAATAATAATCGATAGCAAAATGCGCGTATATAAGACCTGCATCAGCCCGATTTGTTGCTGAAACGCGAGGTGAAAGCAAATGATAAAATCGACGGAGAGGAAAAGGCTTACACTTGTAACCGAATTTACAATGCGGTAAGATGTAGCATGATGGGTAAGGGATATATGCCACTATTGGAGAGATAATTTTCTTCCATTTGACAAGACACATAAAATATCAACATCTTATACATCCATAATTAATTTATTGATGCTGTTGAGTACGCTTGGTTAAATATATGGAAAATGTTTCCAGTTGGGTAGATGATGAATCTGTCATTGGCATACCAGACTTCAGGGTTCAACATACCCTTGAGGAGAGACTGTATGACGTTTTAGCAATCTACCGAAGTATCGAATAATAATAATAATAGTAATTTAGATTTGCCACATTTAAAGTGAGTTTCAGAATACTACTGAACATGGCAGCTTAACCACTGAGGTATATATCTGGAGAAGGTTATAAGTTGTGGTCGAGAGTTTTAGCCTTTGTTCAGGAAATCACTTGAACGCATGATTAATGCCTTTTAAGAAAATTTTAGAATATATTTGGATTAGAAATCACTGAGGAGCAACGAAAGTTAAATTAAAATACGGTGCTTGTAACTCGCAGCTATAATTAAAAGCCACTCAGTATCCTCTAAAATATTGATGAGCAAACTCAAAGTACGGACTTGGAACTAATACCGCGATCCAATTTCCATTTCCATTCAAAGGGCTTTCGCGATCTTTATATTCCTTCATTCCTATGTTGATGACTACTGCTTTGGAAAATGTTTTTGCCCCGCTCCTGTTCTTCTTTTTGCGCGGAAGGAAATAATAAATAGGGAAGTACTTACGTGCTTGTCGTAATCATGGTCCTTTAAGGCCGCTTTTTGCGTCCGCGCAAACGAAACGCTGTAGCCGTAATAAATGGAGCGCAGAAATACACAAGCTGTGCTGAAACCGTCGAAATCCGCCGAAATCAGCCTGACGCGACGCCTCGTGACAGATATTAAGCAAATAAAAACATTTCAGGATTACACGAACTCGAGCGCCGGATTCCCAGGATGGCGCCCATAAAAACAAAGCTAACGATATCGCAGATATAGGATCGTCATTCATAATTTAAATGCTTTCACGTGGAGCGGCAGAAATGAATTATTGAAGAGCTTTGCAGGCAAGGACCGGCGAAGCAGGAAAAAATAGATGAATCCGGAAAGAATTGACATTAGGCCGCATGCGAAATAAGGACGCATAAATATGTTTATCAGCGTGGAGGGCTCAAATTGATATTTCGGGCTTTCGGTTCCTTTAGCAAACTTCTTGCATAATTCTTAGTGTTTTGGCTTCTATATAGAAGCTCAGAAATGCTAAAATGTTCAAATGTCCACAAAATCTAATGGAATTAATGAGATACAGTTTTATGTAGAACACCATAGATAAATGTTAGGTATTAACTGATAATAGATTAAGACATTATAACGTTATAGTTATTATTTCCGAAAATATGTAAAATAACTGTAAATACTGACACGGACCAATTCCAGAAGTTGCTTTTCTAAGTAGATAGAATACCCCTTTTCTTTCTTCTCATTGCAGCTGGTCTTTGTAATTTAGTCCCTAATGACAACTTTTAATGCTTTTTATTCAAAAATATTCTTATTTGGTGCACAATAGAGGAAGAGGTTGTACAATGTGAATTGGTGTTTCTTCAGAACATACGTTGTTTTAGGTCACATTTGGTTTCGTTGCTATAACTGTACATCAGCATGACACCGAGCGACCACATCTGGATTTTGCAAGTATCATTCTTCCTTGCCACTATGCGTACAACATGACTTCTCAATGGAGATGAAGAATTCTTCTTACGCTTGGGCTACCACGATATGTTGTCTGCAAATCCTTCCTACGTTTTGCTAGGTAGAAGACTTTTAATTCTTTTGTATCCCTTTACCTACATAAGGCATAAGGTATAAGAATAAAAGGGAAACATCGAACTGTTCTACTTCATTGCTCATATGGTGCACTAGAAGAGTTTCGTAGGAATGAGGAATTCTTCTATCTCAATCCCGCTCCTTTTTGAACGCTGTTAATAATAATAGTGCATTTTGGGGTTAGGAAATATAGATCCTTCAAAACTATATAGAAAAAAGATACTACCCAAGGGCAACTTGGTGGTATTCCAGAATTGGAAAATGTTTTGTTCCTGAAGTTTAGTGTGTAACGTGGAAACATTGTTAACAATTCGTATCTTCAGAATAAACATTGTGTTTGGTTATGCTTGGATGATTTACTACAAAATCTTGTACTACGAAGCATTTCCCACTTGCACATCTCCTTTTTCGCTGTTTTGCTATTTGCCTTTTGTCACCGATTTTCTTATCTCATGATTTTGTAATGCGAATAAGACGTCGAGTTCTTCCACCTGCGATCTGACAACTTCTTTGATCATTAGCTAAGGTAAGGTATAAGTTATATTTTCTGCAAAATGTTATACAAATTGATATAGTACTAGACTGTAGTTGGTCGGATTCAAAGATGCCCTTTAATAGTAAATATATCGAATAAAAAAAAGGAAGAAATAGTTTGTAATTTTACTCATCCTATTACAGTGTTAAAATAATCATAAAATCATAAAGCAATTAGTTAAAAGTTTAGTTTATGAGTTTATTTAACTCTTCGCTCGTAAGGATACAATCACACTTATTTCGTGCACTAAAATGGACTGTTCCGAAACCAAGCAGCCAGCTTCCACTTCTGAGGCGACCTTATTACATGTCTCTAGATTTATATTTGGGAAACTCTTACGTTCAAGCGTTTTACGAAGTTCTACAATATGAATGCAGAAATTATGCATTCGCGACGCCTGAAAACTTCAGAAGTATTGCTTACGAGGAAATGTGCTGCGGCGCTAATTTAACTTGATAAAGCTGCAATTACATGTGCACCGTGCAAGCGTTGTAATTACTAAAAGTTGCTGCGTTTAAACAGCAACAAAACGTAGACCGAATAATGGAAGAAAACGAATAATTACCAGATGTAACCCGACACGTGTTTCTAATTCCGTTCCGTTCAGTTCCAATTTGTAGCCCCCATAGGGGGCGCTCGTGTGACTGGCGCAATTTTCTCAATAATGCATTCTTTGCTTAACCAATACACGGAATCGATGGCAAAAGGGAACTGAATTACTCCGCCGAGCGATTTTTAGGTCGAATTCGTTCGCCCCGACCTCTTTTATAATGCATAATTTTGCTGCTGTTAATAACCCGCTTTGATTTGTTGCTGCTCGCAGCAACTCGTGTGGCAGTTCCTTAATTTGTTTTTTGTATTACTTTTTCAGCATACGATAAATTGAGGTGTAAAGGTTTGAAGGAAGGTCTTATAATCTGCTTCCTTGTGGCTTTAAGTTCCTAACTTTTCTTGAATAAAATTCGATGTCTTCTCAGAAAGTTCAGTAGAAATAATCTACTTATCGAATAGAATCTACGATCGATGCATTCATAGAGCCTTATCTCTGTCTATATTTAATTTACTAATTCGATATCTTCTCGCAAAATTCAGTAGAAATAATCTACTAAATGGATAGAATCTATGATTTATTCATAGAACTATAGCTTTGTCTATCTTTAATTTAGTAATTTGATGTCTTCTGACGAAGTTCAGTTGCAAACATCTACTTATTGGATAGAATTTCTAATTAACATATCCATGGAGCCTTGTATATATATTTAGTTTTGTAATTCGATATTTTCTTACAAAGTTCAGTAGGAAGAAAGAAACTACTATATGGATGGAAACTATGCTCCACCGATTAATGTAGCCTTAACCCTGCCCATCTTTAATTTAGCAATTTGATATATCATTTAATTAATTAATTAATTTATTTAATTTATTTATTGCCCAACAGAAAAATTCCAATTATACGACAATGCGCAAATACAGTAATATAATATTAAATAACATATAACATATACAAACGTAATAACTAACTACATGGAAAAGGCGACATATAGAATACTATATACATATAACATATAAACAAATAGTGCATAAACAGCGTAAGCACGCGCTAATATTAATGCATATTAATTGTTTATGTGATTGATTTAAAGATGTCTTTAAGGACCCTAGAGTACAGCAATTTATATCGCAGCTATTTGAAATTTTATTAAAATTCGAAGCCATTACGTATAAAGGAGACTTAACAAGTAAATTAGTACGAGCCGTAGGAACATGAAAAGTTATAGCATTAAGGATTGAAGGACGAGGTACATGGAAATCAATCATTGCTAGGAGTGAAGCACTATCGATTTTCTTATGAAGCAGGTTATATAAAAATGTAACACTTATAATTATTCTTCTGTTTTCTAACGAAAGGATGTTAAATCTGGATAGTAATCATAACTGGTCTATACCAATTGCTGGATAGAAACCATCAATCTTGAAAGATAAAAATTTAAAAAATTTTCTTTGCACCATTTCCAAACATTCTTTATAACAATCATAATATGTATACCATACCAGTTACCATAAAAGTTAGTAGAAAGGATCTAAAGTATGATCAAAAATTAATCTCACCTAGTATGGCTATGGAATTGTTTCTAATTTATGAATGCAAATATGTTTACACTTAAATGTCAAAGTTGACCTTTGATTTTTAAGTGAGTTATAGTTGCATTCATAAATTAGGAAGTATTCCATGGCCATACTAGATGAGATTAATTTTTGATCATATTATAGAATTGGATGGAATCTATTATCAAATCATGGAGTTGTAGCCGTGTCTATTTTTAATTTAGTAATTCGATGTCTTTTCACAAATAGAATTTATAATTAATCTATTCATGGAGTCTTAGCTCTGTCTATGTTTAATTTGGTAACTCGATGTCTTCTCGCAAAATTCTGTAGAGAGAATCTACTAATTGGATAGAATCTATATCCATTCCTGGAACTATAGCTGTCTATCTTCAATTTAGTAATTCTGTAGAAATAATCTAGTAATCGGAGAAAATATATGATCGATCCATTCATGGAGCCGTAGCCCTGTTCATCTTTAATTTAGTAACTGGGTGGAATATGATCGAAGTTCAGTAGAAATAATCTATTAATTGGATGGAATCTATGGTCACTTCATTCGTGGAGTATTAGATCTGTCTATCTTTAATTTAGTTATTCGACATCTTCCTTCAAAGTTCAGTAAAGAGAAACTACTAAATGGATAGAATCTATGATCGATCCATTCATGGACCCGTAGCCATGTTTATCTTTAATTTAGTAACTGGATCGAATATGATCCATTCACGGAGCTAGAGCCGTATTGATTTTCAATTTAGTAAATCGATATCTTCTTACGAAGATCAGTAGAAATAATCTACTAATTGGATGGAATCTATGGTCAATTCATTCGTGGAGTATTAGCTCTGTCTATCTTCAATTTATTAGTATTGGCTATCTTCTTTCAAAGTTCAGTAGAAATAAGCTACTAAATGATTACGATCTATGATCAATCCATTCATGGAGCTGTAGCCCTGTTCATCTTTAATTTAGTAAATGGATAGAATATGAATTGAATAGAATCCATTATCCATTCATGGAGCTACAGCCTTGTCCACCTTAAAAATAGCAATGTCTTCTCATAAAATTTTGTAGAAATAATCTACTGATTGAATAGAATCTAAATATGGTCCGTTCAGCAAGCTATAGCCTTGTCCATCCTTAATTTAGTAATTTTATTTGTTCTGACACAGTTCAGTAGAAAGAATCTACTAATTGAATAGAATCTATGATCCATTCATGGATTTATAGCCTTATCCCTCTTTAATTAAGTAATTCTGTTTTCTCGCAAAGTTCAGTAGAAAGCCTACTAATTGTATAAAATTTATGATCCATTCATAGAGCTATAGCTCTGTCTATCTTTAATGTAGTACTAGTTCGATGTCTTCTACAAAGTTTAATAGGAACAATCTATTCATTGGATAGAATCTAATTGATTCATGCAGATTTAGCCTTATCCATCTCTAATGTAGTAATTAAATGTCTTCTCACAAAATTCAATAGAAACAATCTATTATCTAGATGGAAGCTATGATTGGTCCTCCATGGACTCATATTCTTGTCCATTTTAATTTAGTATATAATAGTGTATTATATATATATATATTATATAATATAATGTAATTGATCCATTCTAGCAGCTTTAGCCCTATTCATATTTAATACAGTAATTAAATGCCGTCTCAGAAAATTCAGTAGAAAGGATCTAATAACTGGATAGAATCTATGATTGATCCATTCATGGGGCCTTAGCTCTATCCATCTTTCAAAGTTTAAAAAGAATCCACTAACTGGATAGTATCCACGATTGGTTCATTCATGAGCCTTAGCCATGTTCATTTTAAATATTAATAAAAGTGGACGTGACTACCTCCCTGGACTTTCCCATACTGGAAACTGTTCATATCGTCTTTATTCAACAGTCTTTACAACATATCAAAATTTCAACTCCATGACTCACGTCTTCACCGTGATAAGCGTTTACACTTTCACGTAAATTGCGGGTAAATATAAAAGAACTAGTGAGTCACCCGAACTACGTTTCGGTTCGCAAAATTAAGAGAGATTCATTAATATAAATTAAAAAAAAAGATGCATCGACGGGATCGAACTCGGGGCTCCCGCGTGATAGGCCAGCACGCTTACCGCACAACCACACTCTCCTGTTTGAATAATGCGCGCACCCGAGCTAATACTAGACAGCTATAGGCGCTCCGCTCTGCTGCCTAGAGAAGTTAATTAAATTATACTGCTGCCTAGAGAAGTTAATTAAATAAGTCTGAAAATTAGCAAACTTTTAAGCCATCGTACAACTTAATCGGTCCAGTATCTTCGGAGGAGATAGCGAACAAACATAGTTACACGCAAACAAAGAAAGCTACGATTTTATGTTATAAGATGTGTAGTTCAAAACGTGACCACCGAGCTTCTGTAGATGGCGCCAAGTGGACAAGCCGCCACTGTGCTATTTATGTGTTATTTTATTCAAAACGGCTGTAGCACCGAGGTGAAATTTTCTAAGTACCTGGAAATTATATTTTCTAGGGCATACAAAATCGATTTTTTTATTTTCGCGGAAAAAGATTCTTTGACGCAAAAATATAACAACCGTTAGAATAAAAAAATTATTTTTCAAAAATAGAGGGGGGAGGGGGCCGGTGCGCTTACATATATCCACGAGTGTAATATTTTTTTGCATATTCATATGCTCCATTATGCACTGAACAATCCAGTGAAAACCCCAGCTACCTATCTTGTTTTGTTTATTAATTAAAGGGGTTTAAATTTTCAAACTTCAAAGCTTCGTAGAGGGCGCCACAGATAATTCATGAGATTCTTTAAAAAACAGATCGATAGCCCTTTTCGGGGTCTATCAGTGTATGAAGTTTAAACAAATTCCTGTGGGCAGTTTTTGAGAAATGATTTTTAGAAAATTTCCAAAATTTTGAAAATTTGTAATTTAGGCCCCTTAATATTTTTCAAAACACTTTTTATATCACCTCATGTTAGCCTTCATATACTATTCAGAAAACAAAAATCAATTGAATCGATTCATCCGTTTTTGAGTAATAGGGCGTTAAACTCAAAATTTTCAAAAAATCCTAGCGCCCTTCATTTTAAACCTAACGAGTTCGGAAAAAAACTAACAGATTTGTCTTATGACCCTCTATCGTTATCCGCGATAAAATTTTCAAAATTTTAATCACGAAAACAGTGATACCAAAAAAACATGCGTAACTTCCGCTTCCGGTTTCAGATTTTTTTGAAAAGCTTATTTTGTCGATGAATTTTCGATACACCCCCGCATTCCAAAGCGCATAAAAATCGGAGCAATACTTTCGGCTGTAGGAGCGTCACCCACCCACACACACACACACCCACACACACACCCACACACACACACACACACACACACCCACACACAGACAGACATTTTTTAAAAACCACTTTTTTGGGTTCCTAGAGTCCCAAAACGGATATTTCTGTGAAAATCTCGATTTCCAAAATTTTCATGATTCCAATACTTCCCTATACCTATGGGTATGGGAAAGTAATAATAATAATAAATCGTATAATAAAGCTTTGCCCTGTTTATCTTCAATGTAGTAATTCGACGTGTTGCAACACATTTCAGTAGAAAGAATCTAATAACTAGATGGAGCCTATGATTGTTCCATTCATGGACCCTTAGTCCTGTCCATTTTTAATGTAGCAATGCTTCGTCTTCTCACAAAATTCAGTAGAAATAATCTACTAAATGGACGGAATCTATGATTGATACGTTCATGGAGCCTTAGTTCTGACTATCTGTAATGTAGTAATTCGATGTCTACAGTCAAAATTTAGTAGAATCTATCGAGCCCTAGCCGTACCCATCTTTAACTTAGTAATTCGATATCTTTTCATAAAGTTCAGTAGAAAGAATCTACGAATTGGTTGGAATTTATGGTTGGTCCACTCGTGGAATCGTAGCTCTGTCAATTTTTAATTTAGTAATTGGATGTTTTTTCGTAAACTTCAGAAGAAAGAATGGACTAAATTGATGGAATCTTTGATTGATCTATTACTTAGCCCTGTTCATTGCCATTTTCCGTTAATTGTGGGGGCGTTATAGACTCTAAAGATAAAAGAATTTGATATACATAGTTCGTTTTTAATTTTTTAAAGGCATCATTATAGTGATAGTAACGCTTAAATTGCAATTATTGTTATTTAATCAATGTTTGCCTTTTCTGCTATTCTAATTAACGCAGCCTTGAATGGTGATAGTATTTATATTTTGACCTAATTACACAACTGTAAACAACGGTGCACTTTAGACGAAATATTTTGTATTCAGTGAGCAAGAAAAAATCCAAAATGATTCTGCAAGGGAATAAACATTTTATAGAAATTAATTTTGATCTTTCTCGAAGACACAGTTTTATATTGACGTACGATATTGATACGAAGGCACTCAGTGGCGTATTTCAAAAGTGAAAGTGGCATACAAATCTTAATCTTCAAACACGTTATTTGAAAATCGATTCACTCTACACTTTTCATTCAAATGGAAGTTTGAGATCACAGCAGCATTGCCAAAAGCAGCCGTATTAAAATTAGGAGGCGACGATGTTTATTTATTTCTTTAAAATCTCCTTGGTAGACTCCACTCGTAGAGTAAAAATAGTTCTAGTTGATGATGGGTAACGTATCGAAGTAGCTCTAACAGCAACTTTGTTCAAAATTTCTCCTTTTATTGCTTCTGGGGTTGACCATTAACTGTAATGTTAGCACTGCTTGATAACGCTTGTCCATACACAGTTCAATTGGCAGCAAATACAATCGAAGCACTATTTAATCTAGCTCAAACAAATTACTATCTGGTTGAACTATATTAAGAACAATATTTTCTGACGTTTGGTCAGATGTGAAGAACGGGTTGAGGCGTGGGTACGTTGATGATACGTTGGAGAACTTGTGGTGGAAAAGGTAGAAGTGGTTGCAAAAAGCTGTAACGAGTTTTTAGCAATTATTTCGTGTACTGATTAAAATCAATTCTGTCGATAACGAATATTTTTAATTTGTTTCTTTCGGTTTCAATTAAAATCTAAGGCTTTGCTCGGGATAAGCTTCGAGTTATCCACAAGAGCTCGTAGACATTATAATTCTTGGTAGAACTTCGCGCAATTCTCGCAAAAAACTAATAGAGTCACGCGTCGGGTGTGATTACCAACTTGAAACGAATTGAAACCGTCGGCTTATCTGCGAGCAGCTTATCATCGAGATGCGCCGCTTTAATAAATAGCTCCCAGGCTGAATCAGAATTTACGATGACTGACAAAAAGTTGACTCGACAATTGGTTTTCTGTCCAGACGAATGAGGAAATTACGTGTTAAGAATAATGCTGCGGCGTCCCGCTCAAATGAAGAGGAATGACGCAATAATAAATAAAACAGCCGGCCGGATTTTCAGGTTCGCGACTGCTCGGCGCTGAAAAAGCGCCATGCAATTTCCGAAAAACTGCTCTCCGGAGCTTCTTATATCGTCGCAGACGAAGCAGCCACTAATGCATATATGTATTTAAGAAATTGGATGGGCGGCTTTCCTCACCGAAAGCTTCGGCGCTTTAGTATGCAAGGGTTAATTTTAACTTTATGGCTCATACTGCGCGACTGTCGTAGGACTGAGCTCTGAAGTGGATTGTGCCCTGGGATTTTCGTTTGGCAACTCTACTCTGTTCATGTTTCGTCTCTGCGAAAGTTCCGAAGGGCCATAAAAAATAAAGTAGAAAAGAACTTTCACCTGCAACGCCTACTGATGCAGCGATTATACAAATACTGCAAATATAGCGACTCAATTATTACTGATTTCAACTCAAAGGAATGGCTATTATTAGCATTATTTTATTTGTATTAGAGACTGTTATAATTTGTTGAACATAATTTTGTTACATAAGTACCTATTGGGTTCAGGAAAATGCTCGCTACCAAATAACTAGCTCAAAAAGAATGCCGGAGAGGGGTCGTGGACATGAAGAGTACGTAGTCAATTCACCTATTGGTATTAGCACTAATGATTTAACAAATAGGGCGCCAGGTCCAATAGCTTAAAGTAATTCCTTTCGCCGACCCACACGTAGTAAATGAGCTGCGACGGGAGACACGTTAAAAGAGATAACGAGTACTCACCAATAGAAAAAACTGAGCCTAATACGATTTAAATCATGTGTTGATTCAAAACAACGGCCTTGAAATACAAAGAACTTTCCAAACGGGCCTAGCGTAATACAAAATAAAAAAACTGTAGAAATCGATAGTATTGACCAAATAAAGCGATAAAAATACAAGTTCGAACTCGGCTTAGCTACTTCACATTAACCATAAACAAAAATTCAAGGCGTCTCGATTCATATATTCCAAACTAACTAGGGTTCAAATAAATTTTACTAAGACTGTGCATGCAAAACAGATGCAGCAAAACAAATTGTTGACATACCAGTTAATATAATAAATTTACTTCACGAATAGTACCGGTGCAGTTAGTAATAAAGGCCTTAAATGGAAAACCGTTCAAGCAAAACTACATGTTATACATACTGACTCGCGGAAACGGTCGTCGAACAGGCCTTTTCGAACACAACGCTTTCTAGAAACTATAGTACTATCGGTTCGTACATAGTTTTCAATTTAATCGCCGTATAACGTTAACCGTTTACTATTCTTGTACGGTACAAAAAGAGAACATAATATAGTTAGCTGGTTCATTGGATATGTTAAGATTTGCTTTTTCTTCTGTTTGTAATCGAATTGCTTCATGTGACAACAGATCGTAGTTTTCCTGTAGTTAATGCTGGGACAAACGGCACAATTTTGATCGTTTTGAGTTCTTTTTCCAGTAAAATACTATATGCTATAATTCGATGCATATCGTGTGATAAACGGCAAAGCTATTTAGGTATTACAAACTTTAAATTTCACATAGCATATAGAAGTTCTCGTGCGAGCTGATTAAAGAAGAATTAACGATTGACCATCTGGTGGAGCAGGTGGAAAATTATTCATCTGAAGAATCAACGTCAGCTTTGGCATTGTTATACAGAGTATCATTTCAGTTGCGTGATTTTTTACACTATAGTGACTTGATGGTACGTACTTGAAACTGTTTTGCAGTTTTTCATATTGTGGAGATAGATAATATCAACGTCTTGCTACACGGGAAATTTCGGTACACAAAAAAAGTAACAAAAAATTAAATAATTTGGTATTGCTTTACAACACGGCGATGCAGGAACTGTCTCGTGGTGTAGCAAATTTTTGCCAGCTAGTTCCTGAGCAGGATTGGGGGGGGGGGAGGGCCACTGGTTCGAGACGGTCTACACCAGAAAACCTACACTTAGCTGTTTCATAAAATCAATCAATAAAGGAAAATGCCAGAAATTATTATAACCTAAATGTTTATTGACAGTATTTACAACTCTGCATGATACTCAAAGGGGGCAAAAACGAACTAGTCGTAGGATTATTACTTTAACATAGTTATAAGTATAAAGTGTAGTAACATGATTGCAATTTCAATAAATTGTAGTGAAAACAAACTACGATTTTTACTCGCAATTCTCTCTAGCACACGTATCTCAACTATAGGATGACTTAAAATAAAAGCACTGCGATATCGGAAATGGGAAACGTATGATGTCGCTTAAAGATATCAATTATTGAAACACCAAACCTCGCGAATGGTACTTTGCGCCCAGGGTATATTGCACACTTTAATTGATGTGCTTTAGTGTTAATAAGTAGTTTTGTAGTTTGGCTCTAGTAGTCCCTCGCATAAGTATTAATTTTCAACGTTGATGAACATGTTAAATTTCCCGAGTTGAACGCGACCAAAAGCGTAAACAAATCAGCTAATCGAGTGTATAATACATATAAAGAGCTCCCAGTATCACAGCAACTACACTGATTGGTATTTTCAGTTTTGAGAACTCGTATAACTGTAAACACGCGAGCTTTATGCGCTGAAGGTACCTTGGTGGATGTATAGCAGAACAGCGTCGTCAGAGGAGTTATGCAGGGCGGTAGGCTTGGGGATGCTGCTGAGATGCCGTCTAAGCAAATGTGCAACATAAGGTGTGGCAGGATTTTCTCCAGTTATCGCACGAGGAAAAGACCTTGTGGTCTCAGTTCTTAGGAGCCGTTAGAGTAACGGAGAGGATCAGGACTGTGTAAGAGTCAGTCCTCCAAGTCTTATAGAAGGCGACATCAAAGCCCAAGGGATAACATATGCAGAGCGTGGTACAAGGGGGTACGAGAAAAACGGCCTAAAATAACACAACATCGAGATCGATATTCATAACGGGACGACAAAAACGTACTACACTTGGAAGGTGGCCAAACGTAGGTGATTTTGCGGAAATAACTTCTTATCCTAGTTTAACCAGATTTTTTCTAACAATCTCACACAGAATTTCTTAAGGGTAAGCGACGATTTCCACCATAATTCTGGAATTATAATCTGCATGAAGCAAAATTCCAAAAATCAAGCACAGCACCCAGGAACAATCTCACGAAAGCAGTGCCATAAAATGTCCCAAAAATGAAAAATTAGGATATGCAGCCAAATATACAATCCGGAATTCCGGGTCACCCAAGGCATTTCCTGAGCTTGCAGTTTAATTATATGTAAATGGAAAGTTATACGTAACAGTTTCATTGGCAGTAATTGATTTTGTAACAAGATGATCACAACGTTTATACGATTCAGGAACACACAATTCGATCAGCCCTGCAATAATTTTTGCTTCAGCTTATGGCTCACTGCAGTTGAGGAGCGCCACTTAATTTCTTGTATTTAAAGACTCGTGGATCCCTAAATTACAAAACGGGGTCCAGTCAGCTTATGCAGGTTTAGCTGCCTTCCACAGACAGGGATGATGTTTACGTTCTCTACATAGAATACTTGCGAAATTTTTCCTGCAAGTAACACCTGTAGGGAAATAAAACGATAAAGTGGACTCCCCCCCTCATGTCTACGTCGATTTCAGGAGGTGGCTGAACGTCACTGCGGCGATAAAATGATACGAAGTTGGAGAATAGTCCAAAATGCACGTAATATGGAACGCAGGTGGACGGTACATGCACGACGGCAAAGCAACACCCCGTTACTTCAAAATACGAAAGCGAATCAAACGTCAATCCGGCCTTGACCGTAACCGCTATAACACTCGTAACAAGCGATAAGAATTTTCACGTATATACGAGAGCCGAAAATTCAAGCCCCCGAACTTGAACTTGAATGCACAACTGGAGCCGGGGGAAGCGGCAGTTTCCGGCAATTATTGATGAATATTATGTAGATGTAAAACATAGTACCTTGGCCTTTTCCATTGGAAAGGGGTACTTGTTTTGCTAAACTGTTGAATGGCACGATTGCGCTGGTTACACATTTTAGACGAAACTGTTTGACTGCAATTTCTACATTAACACTGCTTCTAGTAATAATATAAATATTTACAAAATTACACTGAGAAGTATGGATGTAGGTCATTGCATTTTTCTGTAGATAATCAAATTAAACATTCCATTGTTTATTTCGTCATACTACAGTGGAGTAACATTACGAATGTAGGAGCTTTATATATGTAAGTATATAATTCCAAACGGAACCTTAGTAGGAAGAGTATTAGTAGATGCATTCAGTATTCTTTTCATTGTATATTTATGTAGCCTCAATATTTATTAAGTGGCAGGTCTAGAACTGCCACCAAACGTCGTATCCGAGGCACTTTAAAAAATCATATAACTTTCGGAAACTTTCGAGGCAGTTGTCAGTTGCTGCCATCTGATTTGCGTAACATCCAGCAGTTTGCAATTCGCGTTAGTTCCATCCCTAATCCGCACACTTTACGAGTTACAGCTCAGATGAAGTTGTTTGGCACATGTAAATTTGTAGGCGCAAATGCTACAATCGCATTTTCACAGCAGAACTTCCCCGCCGGAGAAGCTTAATGTGAAGCTCCGAAATAATTGTCTAGGGAATATATCTCAATAGCACGGAATAATTACGAGGTGTCAATAAGTGGTGTAGTATTTTTGAGACTGCATAAAGCAATTCTCTTAGCATTTTGGGAATTCAAGTCTCGAATTACTGACGTAGAGCGAGGAAAGATATTGGGCGCGAAACGTTGTCAAATTTCAAAGTTAAAACTGCACCCTTATTTCGTCTATCCCAGCCTACAGTTTATGTTTCTCTGCAGCATTAACCTTCCGAAGTTCAATGCGATAGTGTTGTCACTTTTCCAGTTGAAACTTCCAAGCTGATATTAATCAAAACTCCAAACTACCCAACTACAATGCATCACTACATTATTTTGCGCTAAACGTACCTGGGCAGATTTATGTTGCTCAAAACCACTCCGGGACGGTGTTTAATTGCTATTTCATTTGTGCACTTCCGGTGCACGTATCGAGCTGGCAATTATTTCACCTACCGCGAATACTGCCCGCTAATCAGTAATCGAATTTGCATGTTTTAACAGCCCTATTTTTATTGTAGTCTATATTTTTTTATAATTCTGCACAACGAATCCTGGTGAAAAATATAGAACGTTGCGTTGTGTTATTCTATATATACCATAGTAGCTAAATTTTAAACTATTAAACTCCAAGTACACGCTGCTTTTGGGAACGCTTCCTTACAATTTTATATTCTTAGAGACTCTGTACTGTGGCTTTTATAGTTATTTCAATTTCTCTAAATGCTCCTATTAATGAAAACTAAACTTCGGGGTGAACACTGTAACTGATTTAATGCATTTATACAATTAATATGTATGTATTCGACTTACTTGCCTACTTAACACTGCTGTTCACCAGTGTGCAGAACTCCTTTCTGTTCAGAGGCTTTTCCTTATTGATTTGGTTGCGACATTGTTTGGTGATTTGAAGATATATTATCAGATCATTGTTGGTGTTCGGATTCATTATTCTGCCTCATTTCATATTCATCCTATAATCGTTACTTATAAATCAGTAGCTCATCAGGATAGAGGCGGGTCTTAAACTGCAATAAAAACAGGCGTTCGCTTTTGATATTTTATAGAGTGCAACTTAGTATTGAAGCCGATGATGTTATGGAAGTTTCATTAGGAATACCTCCTGGAGAGGGGTATACATAGATACGTTCACGGGCTGGAAATGCGTCAATTCTACACGCTACGCAAGGAGAACTTTTCCAGAACTTCGAGTGAAGAATAAATAGCGCTACTTCAAGGATTTTTCACTAGCGATCCGCGCTAATCTACACGCGATGAACGGATGCGTAGACATGCGGGAATGGCTGCGATATGAGCCGTTGATGGACCCTAATACAATTTTTACGATATTTCACTTCAATTTTCAAATTAATAGGCTGTGATTTGGGGAAGCTGGGGAGATGTTGTAAATTTTTAAAAGCGGCACGGTAAGGCTTCACTAATTAGCTACACGAAACGGGACCCCTTAGCTTAACTGCCTTGGTCAATTTTAAAAATGGAGGGCTGCCGCGCCCGGTCTTTTGCGTACCTGGCTCAACCAAACGAAAACTCTTTTTCTCTTCTTTTCTTTGCATGCCAATTACTGTGCAGCTTCGTTCTGCCTTAGCACCTCCGTGGCCGCTACTGTTTAGTTTTCAATCTCCGTTTGTTCGTGTTGTCCCTTGCTTGATTGAGTTATTGAAAATACCTCGCGCCACGGTGATTTACTATTTATTGCCTGTTTTAATGCGTGATTATTCTCAACAACTTTTACATCAATCGATATACGCTAGAACCATGGTGCGGGGCCTAGAAAGAAAAAGAAAAAATTAAGGGGCTGCTTCGGCCTGGACGTGGCGTTAGCGGGGATGAACAACGGTTGGTCTACCTGGGCTATGCTTAATGCCAGACGTTGAGAGGTTGACTTTGAACGGTGCTGTGAAGCTCGGGGCCAACAAGGAGTTTCGACTTCCGAGGATGCTGCAGGTGTGTAGTGTGTAGCGAACGAGAGATTCGGCCTGGGCTGACCTCTTGCGTGACGGATAACCTGGTGAAGAAATATAGCTTCTGGGCTACCGCAGAGGTTCGACTGCTGAAGCTGCTAGAATACTCTACGCTAACTATGTTGATAGTCAAAGCTATAGGCGTCATAACTGAATTTAATTTGCAGCAATCGGCGTCGCACTGGGGGGTCAAGTTGCTATGTTTTATTAAATCTAGCTATAAGTTTTGCCAGGGGCTAGCCATCATATTATTGCTGACCTAAATGCGCGCATTTTGACACCAAACATGACCCCATTGGTGTTCAGGTAAAGTTTTTGTTTAATTTAATCACGGGAATTGTAAATAGTTCAATGACATTATGATTATATTATAAATTCCTTTGGATTAATTATACCGTCGAGCCTAATTTCCGTTTTGTGGCCGTTTTTATGCATGTATCAGGATTCCTATTTAACCTGGAGCACTTCTTAGCTATTATCGTGTTACCGTGGTATTTAACCTTTGGGCAACTATAGACAGTACGACATCAACCAACGGCTAGCGGACGGTTTAAAATTTTGCAGCAATACGTTATTCAGCTAAAATGTAGACAGAGCTGCTTTTGCTGTCAAAGAATGGGCGGTTTAATGGCTTGCATAAAAATCGTTGGCCGGCGTCGCCACTCGCATGCAGATAGGGTGGTCCACACCAACCGTCTGCTGCGGCCGTTGCGAGAAAGCGGGCGGATTAATAAGTTCATATCAGTTTTATTACTGGCTTTTGGCTGTCGGATTTAAAGCAAAATTAGATTTTTAATCGATTATCTGATATGATAGTAATATAAATTGAAATAATGTTTGTAAAAGCAACTCTACCGTTTCCTAATTTATTTATTTCTTCCAATATTACAGTTTCAGCAATAGGTTACATATCAATTACACGTCTTACTGCGTATGGAATGTCGTGCTTCACTTAATACTGAGCAGACATTTTCCGGTTATCCTAACACATGTGGTAGTCGTTAACTCCTAATAAAGGAACTCTTCCTCACTTTCGACGGGCAAGGCTAGCCACCTACCCGGCTTACGAGTAAAGAGGGCTCATAGAACCACTTTGTAGTTAAAAACAAGCCACTGGCCTGGAAGAAGAAGGAAGAAGCAAAATGTATTGCATATTTGGTTGTTACCTCGTATTGGTTAATTATAGTATCCCAGCTGGAGTGTCCAAATACCAATTATGCAAGTTGTTGCGTGAACAGGGCGAAATTTGAAAGCTAATCTTCACCTTACAGGTTTGTGCTCAAAATTTAGTATTTCAGGCGACATGCCTGAAGTTGTGTTAATTTACATTGGCTAATCTATCATTCAAATTGGAAGTTCATGCTGAAAATTGGATTGTGTAGAATATGGAATCTTAACTAGCCGGACAATTCTTACACTGATGACAACTTTCTTCTTCGAAACTAAAACTGTAAAGTACGTTCTGCTAGCCATTCTACTCGATTTAGAACCGGAACTTACAGGCACTATTTCCCATTGAACAACGTATAGCTGGAAAAGAAGTTGCTGAACGACAAAAGTAAGCGCACAGCAGTAGCTGCTGGCAACGTATTTGTATTTGTAATCTCAACTGAAAGAATAGAATCTCTACAGTTTGTTCGAATAGTTATTACGGAAAACCGAACGGAGAAAATCGTATTTATGCATGATTAAAGATTTTATAATCGTACGAAATCTGGTGAGGCTATTAAATTTTTACACCAAAAAGCAACTTCTCATTAAAGATTCAAAACAGTAAAATTGAAAACCCCCGGGACATTGCTTTGCAAACGAAATGCAGCGACAACAGAAGCACATCAAGCCGCAATTAATGCCTCGCAAATCCAATTGCATCGTCTGAACATTTCCATTTCGAATTACGCGATAAATGAGGGAAGCGATTCGAATTCAATTTTCAGGATTGTTCGCTTGCGCGAACAAAATATTTTTAGTATTATATAAAAGCGAATTTCTCACCTCGTGTGTATTTAAGACTGTCATTATAATTGTAAATAGAGGGTGCTTGACAAAGCAATTCAGCTTTAAGTGGAACTAAGTGGTTTAAGTTACTCGCGATTAATTCATTAATTTGTGATTAAAACGACTCGCTGGTTAATTAACCAGCACGATCGAGTGGAAAGTCTGGATGCTCGCGTGCATGGAAACAGCTCAAGATTTTCCTTCGCTTGCATTAATTAATTAATTCGCCGGCGATGAAATAGGCTATGAGCAGATCCGCATTTTCCGCGAGAAACTTCCAGCCTGAACAATCGCCGGACTCAAAATGGAAAACATGTAATTAGCAGGAGCAGGTGCCCTGCGTCCAGATTCCAGGCTGGATAATCAGCTAAAGTGCAGCTAATTGAGTTCATTTCGAGTCAGTCTCATACGAAACATCCGGCGCGGCCAGATTAGCGGAAGTGACCCGCATTTAAACCATAATTGAATCTTTATAGCGATTTAAACAGCAGCCGCGTGTCTATCAATTTCAATTATCTCGGTCCCTGGTGTGACCCAGACGGCCAATTTCGCCATTAATATTGCATGTTTACGGGGTGTTCCCTGAGTGCAGAAGCGGATTTCTGGAACCATTTTTAGATCCGGGATTTTGTCGCCCGGAGCTTTCAATTATTCAGCGCCTTTTGAAGTCTTTGCTCCAGTTTAATTAATTTTTGTATATATTACATTTCGACAAAATATCAGTTCAGTGGACGCCACCTGGAAACGTGTCTAGTAGGTAATGGTTGAGTCTATTGATACAAAATTTTGACTCGTATACTCAACTTTTAAATTACCACGAGACTACTCGGACGGCGTGCAGTTTTTTTACAAACTTACTAAAATACAATTAAATGCCGAGGGCGCCGACGAGTCTTTTTACAACAAATGTGCTCAGATAGAAACGAGCTCATAGACCACAAAGCAGCAGTCAATCGCAATGTATATGAAGTAAGAAGGTCGCAGTAACAAACTACGACAACTGATAAATCGTAACAGAGTTTATATAAAAATAGCTAGTCAATAACATTGTATAAAATAGCCAGTACATACGTGTGCACCCAATAAACAACAACGCTAAAATCATATTAACCTCATCCATACAAACAATAAATGATTACGTGTAAAATTACAAACAAAACATAGGTTAAAGATTGAATTTAGATTCCGAAAGCTGAATATCACAACAGGTTGACAAATTAAACTCCGGCTAAGCCTGAGGGTGCATAAAATGCACCAAAATGAGTTACAGTTCAAACATTAATCGCGCAACGTAACGGTGAAATTTGAGGAATTCTGAGGGAATTCAATCGAATCGGTCAGCAGATACACATAGCCCAACCAAGAAATATGTTACATGAGAAAGCTTTTCTTAGCAGCTCCCGTGACGGCACTTTTACTCCTGGTAAGCCGCTATTGTTAGCTCTAGACGTGAACAGCTGTAGATCTCGACTAACTGCGTTACGGTCGCATTGACATAATTAGCACGTGAGTAACATGAGGGGCCGCTGTCCAACTTCCAGCGGTGTTTTCAGATGCAAACCATGACGAATAGTTAATTCTGAACCTGCTGCAAACCATAGCGCAAATTAGAACGAACCTCACAGCAATTCTCGGCCAAATATGGTTCTGCTTGCCCAGTAAATTGTACTGCTTAATTCGCCGATAAGGAGCAGAATACCAGCTTCCAAAAACGTCGCTAACAAGCCAAAATCTGCCGAAAGGCACGGGTTAAATTCCCAAAATAACCCAAATCTTGAAAAGCCAGGAAGTTCAACGGTTTTTGCTGGTTTACAGCTCAAATTTGCTACGCGTAAATTGCAGATACCAAAATCACGTTATATGAAGGCACCCCAGTTCGGCAAAGCCGATAAAGGTAACTCTCTTCGGTTTGATCGATGCAATTAGTAACTGTCACTTGCGTATACAAACCGATGGATGATGAGTATTAAGAATTAAAACAAAATGCTTTGATTATACCCTTCAAAGATTATGTGACGCTGGAACAACGGTGTGTACGTAATAAACCTGAAAAAGAAATATGAACAATGACAAAAATGGAACAGATACAATTCCGTATGATTCAATACATAGTTGGACCTCGATCTGTCGATCACAATGGAAGCACAACCTTCTCAGAGCTTTATAGGCTTGGTACTACGTCGTGAACAACTACACCTATACTATTTGCAGAATGTACAGACATTTTTCATTCTGGAAGTTTATGTTTACGTTACTCTTTCACCACTAGCTACATTGCATCATATTGTTAATAGTTTATGTTTTATGAGATAATTGTTGTGGGTTGATGAGTTGCAAGTAAATACTATATAAAATTATTGCTAATCATGTCTGAAGCATCCACAGAAGTCAATTGCATTTACTAAATTTTCTCATCCCAAACGTTTGTTTAGAAGTATAATTTCACGTCTTGACTTTGAATTAATAAAAAAAGTTCTTTATGTAGCATCAACTTTTAGTAACTTTGAGACTTAAACGTCGCAGTGCTGGTTGCAGTATTTTTTAACATAATCCTCTGCTAATCTCCTGTACAGCATAGTCTTTCCCGAAAGTTTCGACCATGTAACAAAGTTTCGGTGGGTAGACCCGAATTAAGCGCAGTGCGAATCCCTTATTTTCCCGTATAAACGCAGGGATTTTAGCGTGTGATGGTCAGTTCTGTTTCGTTAAACCAATTACTCGAGGCCCTTTTGGGGACATGCATATTACATATTAAATGGAACACAGCTTTCGGTTGTTTCGCATGACGCAACGACGAAATCGCTTGCGTCAAAACGATTCGGTTGCATGCGAGGAGTATAGAATAGAATCATTGATTGTATAATTGGGCTTGTAAAATGCTCTTAACATTTTAGTAAACTCGCCTATGCACAAAAGGGCACCTGAAACATCTAGACACAAACAGGTTATCTCGATTTAAATTTGAAGTGTCGCTTAAGAAATCCTAATTAAAGGAGGAAAAATACGACAGATTATCTAGACTATGAACACATTATTGACCCAACAATTTCGAACCAAGACGAATATTTAAGAATCAGCAGAATGGTCTTTCGAGCTGGATTTATTTATTTGAGTGAATGGGGTGACATCACAAATTAACATCAAATATGGCCTACCTCTGATTTTGTATCTCCTTAAAATGCTACAATTTGAAACTGCAAACCTTGAGTCCCCTTCTTAAGTTTTTTTTTAAGTAATAAGAGTTGTAAATTTTGATTAGATCATTTCGTCGGTATTCTGTACCTAGTGATAATCTAGAAATATTTAATTGGTTTCATAAAGCTGCATGGTACTATTACTACGGCCGTAAAACAGAAGTGCCTCGTTTTGCCATAATAATGTCATGGCAGTGTTGTGTTTTACGACTAGCTTATTCCATCTAAACTATAAATGTCTATGGTACAACATTCCACTCAGAGTAATCGAAACTTCATTCTCATTTTTTCGTTACTGCCTAATATTTAATGGGAATATGAACCAGTCCAGTGAAATCTCTTGCAAATTTACTTTTAATAAAACATCAGAAATTCTGTCTGTGTTGTGAATATTAATTAATCACCCACAATTAACATCTGTACTCTTCATATCTAAACAGATAGATATTTCAAGGATTTTTTCGGATTTGCTGAACATCGTGTGGTGTTTGTTAGCACGCTTTTTTACCCATGCACTTTTCTTAGAAAATTGTGCCAGTTTTGTTAAGTCTTTGAACATGAGCGTCCTGGATTGACATTTCATTTGGAACTGCTCGTTTTAGGAATTACTCTTGAAACTGATCGAAACAAGATATATTTGAATAGATAATTTTGCAGTTTAGTTTTGCTCTTCAGGGTTGAAAGCTACAGTAGAAATTCACCTTGATTGCCATCACGGAATTTATAATTCACATTTTATTGTCATTAGATCCAAACTTATAATTTCATTTCCGTAGGTTATAAGAAAACGTTTATTAAATAAATAGTATACGTGAATTATGCAAGCAGAAATAAGAATTGATTAAATATGTGCTGGAATCTAACAGTGAAATTTACCTAGCTCAGTTGCAGCCTCAGTAGCCTCTTAGCAAACGCTAATCATGAAATAAATCGCGTTGCGCAATGCTTATCGCAGACGCCCCTCGACAGCGGAGCGAATGTCTACTCTAATAAAGTTATCGCTTCATAAAAACGAGTTTCGCTGGATGCCAAGTTGCTCTGTCATGGAATTTACGTGTACTATTTTACTAATTAAAAACCGCGACGAGTATGTTCAAATTGTTCAATCGTCTCGAGCTTCAGGTCAGAATATTCGCATTTCTAGCGCCTGGACGAACATCTTCGAGGCTTTTACAAGC
The DNA here is from genome assembly GCA_940337035.1 of Agriotes lineatus. NCBI lineage: Eukaryota > Metazoa > Arthropoda > Insecta > Coleoptera > Elateridae > Agriotes > Agriotes lineatus. The sequence continues at coordinate 143,985,962 of OW679199.1, read as the reverse complement.
ATCATGTCAGGAGGATGTTATGGTTATATGAAATCCGAAATACAAAACATAATTAAATAGATAAGCAACAAGAGATCGTAGCCATGAAATATTAAAAAAAAACTTGGAAGGTGGAAGGGAAGTTTGAGCTGTTTTCGTGAAACGAATTCTTGAATAACACACAATGTATACTAATAATATCCGAATTACTTCTAGTTATATAAAGTAGATACTAGAAGTAGCTACTAGCAGGATAGGCACAAACATGTAGGAACCAGGTACAAGCGCCATAGAAAGAAGCTTTCTAGAAAAGAACCTACTTGTCGCAAGATGTTAATAATACAGACTTGAAGGCACAGCAAGCCTGCAACTTCAAGTAGAGAAGTTTCGATGGTTCCAGAGCACACCTCATGTGATGGGATTGCTTCCTCCAACCCGAGAGGCCAGGTTCGTTGGGGTTACAGGAACTCGAATATGCTGAATGGGGCTTGACAGACCTTTCAAGATGTTGGTCGGGGTAGAAAAAACTCAAATATTCTGACCTGGAACTTGAGAGGCCTTTGAAAATGTTTGTTGAGACGACAGAAATACGAGTATTCTGCCCCGAGACTCGTGAGACTGTCGAAGATATTAGTCGGGGCGACAAAAGTACGAATATTTGGACCTGGGTTTCGAGAAAGGCTAAGAATGTATTGTTTTGCATATCCGATAAATCCGATATATAAATCGTTCATTGGCTCGATGCTATAAACACTCACAAGGTGAGGTCGGTTAACGTATTTTAATAGATCGTAGTTTTATTATCACCCCGATTAAGACTGACTAAACACTAAATGGAACTTCACTGCAATCGCACGCATATAACACGTATTTTAATCCTATTCCGAAAATCTTCTCCTCTCAAAATGTTATGCCCGACTGAGAAGTGCGAATCGACGGTGTCGCGCATTTGCAAATTACGGCGACAAGAGAAACGAAAATATCGTCCCTGCCATCGACAATATAACAACAAGCATTGTATTCAAATGAGGCATGGTTTCATCCTTCAGACTACGTAACTTATGTGGTATGTAGATAATCATATGTCGTGAAACTTCTTTACACCTTATCAAAGTTGCAATTTGAAGGCGTTTAGTTGGTCTACTTTTTTTTAATAGTTTAATAGGTGGTGAGAGATATTCACAGCTGGGTAATGTTGTACTGCAACAGGAATATTCTCAACAGGATAGTACTAGAATGCATATGATTTCAGAAACTTATTGCGATGGCCATGTAATAGGTCAAGGTTCGCAAGCAGAATTCCCTGTGCGTTTTTCAGATCTGATCCCTTTGAATTTCGTTGTTTTGCGCACCTAAGAAATCGGTTTATAGAAATCCTGTCCAAGACCTGAAAGATAAATTACTCAGGGTTTTTGATAAAAAAAATGGTCGTATTCATAGTGGCGTAGCCGTCAATTGGTTTTTACTTTCTATAGTAAGCAAAACCAGCATGAGGAGCTAACTTAACTAGTTTGAAATTGCTGAAAACTAGCATAGTTCGTTTGCAGGTTCCATGTTCGCCAACACGCTGCCTGACGCTCTTTAGCATAATGTAGCAAGATATGCATGCGTGATATTAAATGACATATTAGAGCCGCACGGTTTAATTAAAATTAGGACGGCGATATTTACATCACGCGCCCATACTGAAACGGAAATTTAAGCCGCCGGCAAACATGAGGCCTAACCCTGTTACAGGTTAACATGGCCTCTCATCTGAGCGCCCGACACATTCAATTACGGCGTTAACGGGGAATTAGTGCTAAACTAAGAGGCGGTTCTTCTTGTCGGGAGCTTTAGCCAGTTTAGGAACATCGCTGGCTGGCTCCCCTGGGCCGCTAACGCAATTTGCTTCACCGCACATAGCCTAATTTCCAACACCTAATCCGAGTGTCGCTGAGAAGCTGACTGGAATAGTCAATTCCAGGCGAAAAATGACTGCTCGAATGGCGTAATGGCTTCTGTGTTTACTCGGTCGGGTTTGCCGACCGAGTGTTTGTCGACATTTTATAACGATATTAAAAGTAAACATGCCTGTTTGTCTGCACGGGCATCCGTCTGAGTGCATTTGCTATGCTTTAGATGGCGAAGATAACCATTGTGCTATGATGGTTTAAACAATCACGAGAAGCTCAGCATGTGCTTCTTCTATCTCCACTTCGTAATATCTAATCAATCAACCACTCATATTCATTAATTTTGTAAATTATTTTTTGTTTCCTTTAATTGGAAATTGCTAAATCCTAGAACAAGTAACAGTATTACGGCGCCTCCACCAATTGTGCTACCGGTGTACAGGATTAACTTAAGCGACTGATTCTTCATAAGTTAGTATCTTCAATGCGTTATTTCTGTTAACCAAAAGCTTTAATTTAAAGACTTAACTATAACTACAAAGGCTCCTACAATATCCAAAATATATTTTCGTAATGCACCTTGTCGGTTTTGAACCTATTGAGTAGCTGAGCGCGCTGCACAGCATGTATTTAGGAGGGGTAAGAAAAACCTGTTTAGGTCCACTTCGCTTGCAATTCCCTCCGGCTTTGGTGGATTTGTATCCCCCCCCCCTTTGCGAGTGGTTCGTTGCTTTAAATGTCTTGATTGTTCTTGTACTTCATTCAGGAATCGTATGTGGACAGAAAAAATGCATCCAGGTGTGAAAACTTCGCCTTCACAACGAAAAAGTCTACTTTATCAGCTTGAACTCTCGTAACTGACGTGTAGACCCGACTTTACACAAGTTATGCCACAATTATAAAGCGGCTAGGATGTAAGAAAATGTTACTAAATTGCAGTACAGCGCCTCCACCAATTGTGGCAACAATAAAAGTTTATAACTTTAACCTGCATTTAAACATATTTTTAAGTGTCTCATGTTTCTGACATCGCAATGGGAAAGAAGTGGGCTGCTTTTCATATAAATATCGTTGGTTGCTTAATAAGGGAGGTAGAACTCTTGCATTCACTGTAATAATTTAGGTTTCTGTTAAATTAATAGAGAAGTCGTATGTCCAAAAGGGCATGAAATTCATTTTGAAAAGGGATAAGGGAAATATTCACTTGACCTGTTGGTCTGTTGGAGGAAAATCGATAGCCGTAGCAATCTCTTTCGTTTTATCTCGGAGCTATGACAACATACCAAAAATGTTATTCGACTTGCACAATCCAGTTGGTGAAAAAATGTGTATTCTGTTTCGTGCCTGTGAAATAGTAATGCTTGCTTTCAAATAGGAGTTTTTACATCCAGCAACTAGATTAGTGTTAATTTTGTACTGATTTAATTCAAATCTGTTACATCAGCTGGCTTTATGGTAATAGGTTATTCTTACAAGAAAATTGTTGTTCGTGAAATAATAGCATTTTTGATTCTAGACACAGCTGTTTTTGTAAATATATGTTTGAGAGTAAATCAAAGCAAATTTTTCGTAGGAGCAACGATTATTGTTACGGTAACTCAAGCATGACTGCAAAAAATAAATCTCCAATTTATCATCGGCGCTTCTATCAACAACTAATAATTTAGAAATTCTCTATAACACAATTGCGCAGGTGTTGCTAAAATTATAGTGTTAGCTTCCACAAATAAGGTTAAATTGAAACATCTTTGCAATGTTTCAATTTAAAATTTTCAGTAACTGTGTTCAGTTTTATTTAAAAAAATGTACATTATGGAATAAATTAGTACTGAAATATTGTAACAACTGGTATAAATATATAGCGCATTTTAATTTAAACATACGAATCAAGATGAAATATTACTGTAATTAGTGTTTGAAATTCAAATATTAAACGGAAAAGTAGAAGGCTATTCCATGTAGGAATTTTTAAAGTATTATTATGGTTGTTCTTGTTGTGGATTGTTTTATTTAAATAAAAGAGTATCTCTCATCTCAAAGGGTTGGGTTTCTACATCCTAGCAAGTATTATCTTCAATTGGTATAAATTATTGAAATTGCTATCAACTTAAATATCGTGGCATCTTTTTAATAAATTAATGTAAAGGCTTTGAATAATGCCCATATAACCACTGAGGTCGCTACAATACTGGATATTTTAACTAATTGTGATCAGTGATTACGTAATTAAAGCGTTGTCTAGGTGATAACAATAGCAGTAAGTAAATACACGTCACAAACAAAAAACACTCAGATGACGCATCTCCCGGGAGTGCACATAAAACGACGCCACTCGTAAATCACAAAATTCAATCTTAAGATAAACTTTCCTGACCTTGCTGTTGCTTTTGCTATGGATGCGAGCCCCTTAGCAAGTCCCACCATGCCCCATCTAGGGCTCCAACTGCTTTCCACGAAGGTCGCTGCCTACATCTAGCTCACAGGGCTCTAATTACACTGCTGGAACCTCGTACACAATCTCGATAAAACCAGCTACCATTCGATGCACAATTTAAACACCTTTTATAAACTTCTGTAGAGGTATTACGATTTAATGCAACCTACTACAGCTTACCCAAAGGATATATAAATAATGCCAAACACTCTGAATTGGGAAAAGGGTATTTATTCACGTATTAATAATTATTTATTGAGGAAACCAAAATTAACACCACCTCACAGCTTGGCTTCCTTTCCCCAACTGCTTGTTTTCGATCTTATATTTTTTATATTATTTCCAAGCTTGCTCTGTTTACATGTTGTTGTTCAAATCAAGGCTAACACTATTTTTAATACTTGTTTACAAATTATTATGAAGATCAATGCTATTTTATACAATTTACAAAAATGAAACTAGCACATTTCTGAAACATTTTATAAAATAAATTTGATATGCTTAAAATGTTATTAATTGCTATTATAATCATAAAAATGTGTTGATAGCAGTATATTGTCGATTTTCTTAATATTTTTTACACACAAGCAATCGATGGCTGTTTTACGTAAATGTCTATACCGGCATATTTTTGAATGTCTGGTTGTCATTATTTGAGGAATATTATTTTATTAGAACAGACGCAGAGCAACTATTCACTGATGTATCTATGACATTGACATTGATAATTAATTTACAAAACTAAAAAAATTAATATTTCCCGCTAAAACTAAATATTCTATTGTGTAGGGATTTAACAGAAAAGGGGTAGAGCCTATTTGGCTACAAAAAGATTCTAAATTGATTGTATAGCATATCGGCTTTTGACAGTTATGTTTTAAAGTTGAGCAAGCCGCAAGCAATGCCGTGCTTAACTTTCTTGACATCTGTCTTGATACAGGTAAATCCTGGTTACAACACGCAACAGACTTAAAAGTTGCACGACTAGCTAGCGGGAAGGGGGCGAATCTTAAACTGAAAGTGCAAGGCACTAACGCTCGATTTGCTCGAGGAAATCCGCTCACGGAAGGGGGGGAGTCTTTGTGACTCGTTAAAAGCCTATTTTATACAGGATTGTTTTTGCATTTTTTCGGTTGAAGATGAACCAATTGGTCCAAATTACTCATAAGAGTGAAAATAAGTGACACATTTTTACCAAAGGTTTAAACACCAAGTTTAAAAAAATATATATGCATTTCCGTAAGATTTCTTAGTAGTATTTTTGCAGTAGTTGCATTAGACAGGCTTGAGCTGTAGTATCAGAAAAATGTATCCAGCCTATGACAGTTATTTCAAATATCCCGCCAAGCTATATTTCTGTGCGCGTGCGTTTATGCGCAGACACATTTCAATTTTCGGTACACTATTAGTTGCCACACTGACGATGTTAAAAGTGATTACATTGATTTGTTTTATGTAATATTAAAAATGTACTAACCCTTCTTAATTAGTTACTGTTTTATTATATTTTATTTACTTAACATTATTAAGGTTTTCTATGGTTAATTTAATTGTCAGACATAGGAGATCTAGTTATTAAATTGCATCACTTTACGAATTCCCACTTTATGCAAGTGGTTTGTTTTAGCTAATATTTTTGTTAAAAACCTACGTGAAATTTCTATTTTGTATCGATCAAACGAGCCTATTCATTTGCAATTTGCAAACCGTTTCGCGTAGGAAAAACCGGGCAGTTTATATACATTCGCACAGAGCGGCGTAATTACGAAGTCGTTAAATACAGGCAAACGAGAGTATTAAAAATTCTACGACGCAATCTAGAGCTAATGACACCCTCACGAGCACTTGAGCACTTTACAAACAGACGTTAAGCCGCTCGCTAACCGTCAACTTTGCTGATGATGATGTTAATGTTCCAGGAGATCCTGCCGGCGTCGTGTGTGCGCACGGGATGTTCCGGTGTCCCGAGGGCAAGTGTATCCCTTCGCTGTGGGTCTGCAACTACCTGAAGGACTGCGAGAAGGGCGAGGATGAGTTCCAGTCTTGCCGTAAGTACCTCTTTATCTTTCTGTGTATATATAGGAACCAGTTTGCTTTATTTTAATCAAGCATAAAGATTTTTGTAGTTACACAGTTTTGGAATTTCAAAAATCTAAAACTATTGGTTTGACATAGTCTTATTGGTATGTGGGTGGTGGGTGGGTGAGTAGATGGAGGCATGCGTGCACAGGTATTATAGTCTACACGATTCTAGCAATCTAAATATAATTTTACGTTTTAGGCAGTTACTTCATCCAAAGTAAGCTTTCGCTTCAATTCAATGAATTTTTGCTAAAAATAATAACGGTAGTCACGAATTACAGGGAATGCTGATATTAATTTCTTCATGTCTTGACGTTTTCACCAGTAGAATTCAAATTATTTCTTCTATGGTTTACATAAACAAATATAGACCTGCAATAAGATGAGATCTTATAAACGAAATAGATATAGATTCAGTTGAATGAGAAGAAATGAACATCATAATATAGATCTGGGTATGCAGGATGAGAATTTTGTAATCCGCCTTAAAACGATATATAGCATGAACTTCTATAAGCAAAATCAAATTTTTTATTATACCTGCATCAGAATCGCCGTTTAAAGCACGCCTGAGCGTGCGAAACCAGGCGATTAAAGCTCGCCGAGCTTTAAAGGTTGTCAAGGAAACTACTGAATGCAACAACGGACGTGGATGCGACAAAAATGTAAACACTTGTCGTAACTATAGTAGCAATATTATTATGCCCTCTCGATTTATCACGACAAAAATTGTTTCTAAGTGTTTAGTGCGTAATTTATTACCAGTATTGCAGGTATAATAAAAAATAGCGTAAAGTATTCGTGGATAACTGGTCTTTAAAACAATTGCTCTATTTCGAGCACTCCGGCTACGCCGTCGTGCTCGAAAACTCGCGCGTGTTTTAAAGACCTTGTTATCTACTCATACTTTAATATACTATTATCATGCTTGTTTTAGCATAACTTAAACCCTTGGTAATTATATATTTTTCTTCTTAGTTTTGCCCTTATATGTAGATAGATAGTTGGAACAAAAATATTCGTACAATATGGAGACAGTTTTTTAGGGAAAATGTTGGTGTCATTGTACATTTTCACTATTTTTATAATTTTCAACACATTTGTAGGAAGTTATTTTAAAATCACACCAAGGCCAAGTTTTCTATTATTGATATAAAAGGTGGCGCAAAAGTCCTCACTCGATTTCCTAAGGCAGTAACTTTATTTGTAAATGAAAAGAATTGGTTCTGTTTGTTGATTATGTTTATTTAGACGTTTAATTTTTTTTCCATTAAGTCTCGAAGACAATATCGGTCAAGTGGACACCGCCAGAGTTGATGAAAATTCGGGCTCGTCTCACAGCATTTTTCATGACTTTTCTCAAAACTTCTGGCGATAAATTCTCCACTTCTAGTCAGATGTTTCCTTTTAAAGCCGCCAAGGTCTGTGGCTTGTTCGTATAGACCCGTGACTTCAGAAAACCCCAAAGAAAGAAGTCTGGAACGGTCAAATCGGGCGATCTTGCGGGCCAGTGCAGATCTCCAAAACGATAAATGAAGCGGTCGGTAGAAGCTTGCTTCAGAATATCCACTGTCGTTCATGCTGTCTGTGCGGTTGCACTTATAAGAGAACATCTTTAAGTCTTTCACCAAAATTTGCTGTAAAGACCGTCTACCGATGCCCAAGTGCGTGGCTCGTCGTCTGGTGGATGTTTGAGGGTCCTCTTGGACATCTGCAGCCACAGCAGCGATATTCTCGACCGAACGGCTACTCCGGGGCCGGCCACGTCTGAAACTGTCCCGTATTGAGCCAGTCTCCTCGAGGCGAGAAGCTAAACGCCACAGTGTTTGCACATTTGATGCCACACGACCAGGGAATCGACAACAAATTTCACGTGGAGCCAAAAGCACTGACCGATTATTTGTCAAAAACATTGACACAAATTATTTCGCGTTTTTGAGAAGTATAGCGATCCATGGTTTGTCTATGTGTATTCTGCTTCTGTTTGCTTCACGAATGTCAAAGTCGCAATGACATAAGATGCCATTTGCAAAAATGGGAGCATGTTCCGATAGGGTGATTAATTTTGCGCCACCTGTTATATAAGGAGTTGTAAGTAATTTTTAGATGGGGACATATCTGTGGCCAGCTGGATTGTCTCTATAATTTTGGGACGTGACGAAATGGTTCTTATTCTTTAGAATTTCGGCTTAGACCAAGTATTCTTTGTGGGTAAACACCCAGCATTCTCTGCACCTTGTGAAGTCGAGCACGGATTCACGCGATGGCCATGTTCTTTGGTGCACCTTGAGTACCTTGAAAACGAGGATACTTAGGCAGAATTAGCCTTTTTGCTGTTTTTACACCCATATTAACTAACGTTTCGTAAGACTGCAGCTTGCATCATCAGAGTGAAAGTCGCACTAATAACTGAAGGTCGGTGTGGAACTATTTATAGTCCTCTGCGCCAGCCGCTCGGAGTGACGTAACACTTACTGGTCATTCAAGTGCAGCTTAAACCGTGGGGCGTGGCTGTATGACGCACAGTGGTTGTAATGCTTTACATCGTGTATGAAATTGTTCTTGATAAGTACTAAACATATTGGCGCCAGTTGCTGTGCAGCAACAAGACACAATTTAGTTAGAACTGTATGATAAATAGGTGGTCCAACTGAAGAAACTAAAAAATACTGGTAATATACAAGGTGTACCGCGACATGACGGCCATAGCTTAAGAGCGTGTTGCTGAGGTCATTTCAAGTCAAAAATGTCAAGATGAACATATGTTCTACATTCAATCGTAATGGAGCTACAGTAATTTTAAGTTAAAAAACAGGTAAAAAGCCAAGAGTTAATTTTTAAATTAATTAAATTTTATTATTTTAAGACCGTATTGCTCAAAATTTCCTAATTCTTGTATACACAGTTGAGCTCTTCTTACAATCGAAAAAGATTCTCCTTGAAGAGTCTCATAGTTAGCACGAGTAGGTGCTGCAGCATCTATGATCTTAGCAATAAGCTCTTCTCTTGAGAGTTGAGCTGGTTTTGGCTAAATTTGTAGCAATTGTTAAAATAAGTTAAAGAATCATCAGTACCTACACATCTTTTTAATTCAAAATGCTTGTATTTTCATAGCGAATGAGTTTTGAATATACGTTTCTAAGTCATTTTTACATAAAATAACCCCAGTAGCACACCCTTAAGCTATGGCCGTCATGTGGCGAAACACCCTTTTTAAATGACCCCAAATTAATGTGTAGAATAAACGTTTTAAATTCACAATTTTCAAGGTAAGCCCAGAATTCAGGATGTTATATAAATTATTACAACGGATTCAATATACAAATAATATACAGGAATTATGACAGCACCAAAAATTAGTTTCATTAAAGGCGCCCGGAATGGATTAGGTGAAGCAAAAAACCCTATTTGAAGCATCGCCTATTAATGGAAAAAGAGTATTTAATAAATTCATTCGCGGCTTTTGTTACGTGACGAGGCCCATCGGCTGCACGTAATCACATAAAAGGTCCTATTAGTCATATTCAAAAATAACCAATTCGCTCAATCGCCAGACAGCGCGCATATATCAGCGAAATTAACCGTATACTATTTTTAATAAATAGAAAATACAGCATAAATCCGGAAAATACACAAAGCAAATGAAATTGGTAAACAACTGGCGGATGTTTATTAGTTATAAATTGTAAGAAATTTACAAGCTACAATAAGTAACCAGCGTAACTTGACGTTTTCTATCGAAGCGGGAAACGATAGTCTGATGGTTGCGGCCCCGGGTACGTAAAATGTTGGATTAACACCACCCCTGATCTATAGCTGTTCACCACGTGCGTCGAAAGATAGGAGGAGTCTTAATCGAGCCAGAATGAATCTGTGCTACCAGGTAGTATGGTTTCTTCCAACGTGCGATGTGCAGCTCAACAAAGAAGGGGGGGGGGGTGCATTATGGGCAGCTAATTTAGCATTTTTAGATTCTTGAAAATAGCGTGAAGGGTATCGGGAGTAATTCGAAAGAACTCTGGAGATTTTGTGTCGCTAACAGCTGGTTTTATTTCCAAAATACCATGTAATTCTGTTTCAATCAGATATGTGCAGCAATTTACCAAACCATTATAGAGAGCGTCCCATAATTTCCCATCACTTTTATTGTATTTGTATGTTATGACAAAGTGTAGGCATGCCGAGTATCAGGTATCTTAGATAGCGACCGTTGTAGTCATATGGTCATACAATATTGCCGAGATTAAGAAGATCCAACCCTAGCAAAGGATATTTTACATAATAACAAAAGTATAGCTGAGTGAACATTTTGTACAATTTTATATTGCGCCATTTATCTGGGTCGCCATGATTTTTTTAAATCAAAGGCAAGATCAGATTTATCTTTTATTTAGGCAAATTATGGCAGTTTTTTTATCTAATGCATATCTAATCGGCCATGAAACTAACACTACATATTTTTTAGAAATTCTTAATTTTATACAAACAGTATTAGATATTACTAGTGTTGGGACTCCTTAATCTCGGAAAAATGCTAAGTAGGACTTTCAACCACATTAGTCGGTGTATAAGGTACCTGGTAATCGGCATGGCTAGACTTTGTTCATAACATACAAACAAAATAAAAGTGATGGAAAATTGTGGGACACCCTCTACGTGCATCTTATTTTTAACGACTTTTGGGATAAATCCGTTCACTAAACGTTCATCATAAGGAGCCCAAAAAATGCGTCATACCCAACCATACCCATACCCAAAAACATATCAAAATAAGTGACTTAAAAATCCAATCAACACACGTAAGATAGCAAATAGCACCCTAAACATAATAAATCCCAGAAAATTAAATAGAGGGACTACAAGGGTACCGGTAATACTAGGCAAAGGTAAATGAAGGCCACCAAAACAGCATAATTAATCGTCCTGAATAAAATGACCGAATCCGAATAGTGACCTACCCTACCAAGGCCAACTAACCACCTGAAAAAGAAAATTAATAACATTCTTATAAGGACACTCTTGGTTGCTATTTTCAGAACTAAACAAAATTGTGGTGGATTAATTTTTATCAGTAGGTAATCCTTGTTGAATGAGAATTATATGCCAATTCAATTTTAACTATATTCAGGTATCTGGAAGGTGTCTTTGCTGGTGTTGCTTAATTTAATTAAAATTTTGGTAATAATAGTTTATTATGACGCAAATCTTGACACTAATTATTATTAAATGATGTACATTAAATACGGTATTAACACCGGTATTACTATTAGAAAATTTACGTAGTAGATTTTGACCTAGTTATTATGACCCATTTAAAAATAATATTAAAAAAAATAAATAAAATCTTATTGTTGACTACCAAATGAATCCATTAACTTATTTTTTGTTCTTCATAAGTGGATAAATAAATAGAGTAGAGGAAAAATATAACAAATAATAAATTCTATAAATAGAACAAAATTAAGTTTTTTTATGTGTAACTAATAAACCAACTAACAAATAAATTAAAATTGTTGATAGAATATTAATTTTCTTTATTAAAATGTCTCTCAAACACTTTGGAGTAGGAGTGTGTCGTTTAATACGTCGCGCGCGCACCGTCGCACCGTGCTGAGCGTGAGAACTGTCTGAGCTCTGAGATGGAGCTATCCATCATGGGAGCTATATACGTTTTGATATAGACTTGACATACACATTTATGTGTGTTATGTGTTATAGTGATGAGCCTCTTTGAGAAAGTTTTCACTTTACACTGTGTCTGTGTGTAAATTTTGATTTATTGGTCACATTGTGAGACATATTTCATTTTTAACTGCATTAAATATTGTTACAAAATGTAAATTTTATAGGAATATGTTAATACCGAAATACCGGTATTTTTGACATCAATACCGGTTTTCAATACCGAACACAATTCGTCCCTATATTGTAAGCACTACACATAAGTAACTTGTATGAATTACTGAATCGTTGATTGGTCGTAACTTATTTTTGTCGTATTAATCTTGCAACGAAGTAACTAAGATGGGGAATTTAAATGCAACCGTCTAGCCTAAATGAAACAACATTTGATAATCCAACCGTTTTTCTTTTATTATTTTTGGAGAATTGAAATACCCAATTCAATAACGGAAATTGTCCGGAAAAGGCTTCCTTGGGGTTTTACATGATTTACATGCTGAATCGACAAAAAATGTTGTAGTGGCAAAATTCTTGTAAAAATTACAGACGTTGTCAAGGTCTCTGAAAATATGGAAACATTTTTGTTATGTAAGATACATGTGTCACGAAAAATTAATGTATAAAGACCTAGCCAAATTTTGAGTTTTATGGCTGTATTTTTTACTATATGGTATGGTCATAGAAGAATAAAAATATGGGCAATTCACATGTAGAGGGTCGAGGCTGAAAGTTTTTACGTTCAGAAACTACACTAAACTATTTCATTATCAAGGAATGAGCTTATTGTTGCTTAATTAGGCTAACAATTGATTTCTACAAATGCTGAATCACAAGCACTAAGCAATTACCAAACCGTTATTACAAGGCTATATATGGTACAAAGTAAATTGTAAGAATACTCTTAAAAATATTAAATATGGGCTTTTATTGCCAATTGTTAATTATTTCAGAAAACATTTTCAGAACCTGAAATATTTCTTGTAATATTAAGTAAGCCCACTTTAGAATGTATGGCTAGAAGTGCAAATAAAGAAAATCATCGTTCGAGTTTATCGAGCAACTTCCATGAAACAAAACTGTTTTATAGCAAATACTGATCATAGCCGATGTGTCGGCATCAACGTTTTTCCGCGGCATGTAGCCGAGTTATTTTATTTCAGATTTCAGGATTGCGCCAGGTTTTTGCGCAGGGGCAATATCTCGCGTTTCTTCTGTTTCATCACGAGGGGATTTGCTTCATTGCTTTTAGACAAAGCCCTCGGCATCCGTCGAAACCGCGTTTTCTGGAAATCAGTCGCTCTCCTCGTCGATCAAAACTGGCTTAAACGCGCAAACCGCGTTTCACACTGCAAGATCAAGCAGGCTACCGGTCCCCGTAACTTAATTCCCATTCAAATTGTTCCCTGCCCCTAGAAGTTATATCATTAAAAGAAGTTGGAAACATCTCGTTCTCCGCCACGTCATTCCGCGAAACCGGCGTCGTGCCAAAAAAACTCTTTCATCAGTTTTATTGGGGAACTTATCAACCGAGTTGCCACACTTAAAGGCGATAGACGGACACGTAGCTCGCGAAGCACATCGCAGGACGCCCTTTTCAGGGCTGTTTCTTTGAGTAACGGCCCGTTTCATTCGAATTGGATTGGATCGCGAATATTTGCGGACTCCCGTTGCGTCCTCGTTTTACGTACGATGGGCATCTTTCTTATTCCGCGCGATTTGTTCTATTTTTCCATCTATCCGGAATATAAACGCGATGTGTCGTCTGTACTGGAACTGCAACATAAAAAGAATACAAAACTGACTACGAAGGGGGATCAAAAAGTAGGGTGAATGCCGACACAGAAAGTTTCCAAACCGAAATCTACTTGTAGAACCCTTTTATAAAAATTCACAGAACCTTTTCATAAAAATTCACCAATCATGCATTAATAATAAAGAATATTTCTCCTTAACACGAGATGCTGCAGCCACGCTTAATGAAAGTGGTTACAGTAATTTCATAAATATTGTGAATTAGTCGAGGACGAGGAATAATCAGGACAACCTTGGTATAGCTTGGCTCAGCTTGTTAGGATTGGTATGTTATCAGAATACTGGAGCGGTGATTGATTATGATTGTCTTTCGTTGATATAGATAAATAATTAAATAGATGTACAATTATTACAAATTAGGTGATTAGGGTGCGTGATTACGCGCTGGCGGCGGCGCTAGTGGCTCTTGTTCTTCTACAGAGCGGTCATTCAAGGCTTGGAGTTGGCAAGGGCACGAAGAGGCGCTCCTCCAAGGTGCGGAGCACAGAAAGAGAAAAGTAAAACCCGAGGGGCTGCTTCGGCGCTTCGGGGCTTAGCGCCAGGCGTTGAGAGGTTCAACCTGGACGAAGCGGCGGAGCTTCAGGGCGACCAGGGATGCTCGCCCGCGAGGATGCTTCCGCATTCTGATCGAACTATGGGTTCGACTGCAGAGATTGGATACCGAAGCTGTTAGACGAACGAGTTAGTTCTACCTGCAGAGCTTGTCTGTGTTTTGCTGCTGATCTTCGCAGTACTTAAACATCCTTTCGTCACTATTTCGCCCGAAGTAGCAGTGGAGATCAATTTGCTATGTTCGTAGTAGCTTTTTCTAGAAGTTTTTCCATGAGTTATTTGATCGGCATCATGTTGTAGCTGATCTAAATCCGCGCATGTTGATACCAAACTCGGCCCTATTGGTGTGCAGGTAAATCAGCTACATTTAATTACGCGCATTTATTAGCCGTTGTTCAGTTAGACAGCGTTACGTAATTCGGCGACTAAGTTTGCTTCGAGCATCAGCAGTTTAATGGCTTGTTTACCAGCCGTTAGCTGCGGTTTCATGCAAACAGAGCGGTTTTTGTTTCGAGGAGTAGAGATTTTAATATTTGTATAAATTCGCTGTTCGGCTTAAAATGTCGACATGGTGACGCCACACCAACGGTCGTCGCAGTTTGTGCTGAATGCGGGTGTAATTAATAAATCGTATCAAGGTGGTTAGAGCGATTTCGTAATGATTGTGAGTCGGTCGAAGATGATGAGCCATCAAGAGTGACGCTTAATGCAAGTAGTTTGAGCTATTCCGCAACTATTATGATTGTGAGTTGGTCGAGGATTATAATTAATCAGTCTTGCCATAACCCTTCATGCAAGCGATTAGAACAATTAATTCGGTCGAAGACAAGGAACGATTGGGTGTACCGTTCTGCAGTGACGCTTAATGCAAGTGGTTTGAATGGTTTCGTAGCGATTGTGAGTCTCTCGAAGAAAACCAAGGACTGGTTTTTCTGTTCTGCAGCGGCGCTTGATGGAGGTTGTGAGAGCGATTTTGTAATGATTGTGAGTCGAAAACGAGGAACAATTGGACGTCCCCTCCTGCAGTGACGCTTAATGCAACTAGTTATAGCGATTTCGTAACAATTGTGAGTCGGGAGGACGGACGCGGAGCAGTGATCGCATGTCCCGTTCTACAGTTATGTACGTCGGTCGAAGATAAGGAACAATTAGGCGGATTGTCCTGCAGTAATGCGTAGTGGAATTGGCTAGAGCGATTTCGTAACGAATCTGAGATCATCGAAAACGAACGATCGCACGATCCGTTCCGTAGTAATGCTTAATGCAAATGATTTTAATTGTCTTGACCTGCAGTGATGCTTAAAGAAAACTTGCGTCCTGCAGTACTGCTTCATGCAAGCGATTTAAACGGTTTCTTAATAATTTTGAGGTCGCCGAAGACAAGTAACGCTTAATGCAAGTGGTTGGGCTAACGATTATGAGTCCGTCGAGGACGAAGTATGATCAGGCATCTCGTCCTGTACTGACGCTTAATAAAAGTGGTTTGCCGAAATTCTGTGTTGATGTGATACTGTGTGTGTACAAATGTTTTGGGCGATGTGGTAACGATTGTGAGTAAGTCGAGGACAGGAAAAGCCGTTCTTCAACTTGAAAACTATGAAAACATCAAAGATATTGAAATGGTTCTATGAAACAAGCAATTAACTATTCAGTAAATATATGAAGTTCTGGACATCTCTTGCGGCTTAGTTCAAAGTATTTTTTAACTAGAAATTTTATCTGTCTGGCAACACATCGCTTTTAATTTTATAATTTTTGTTTCAAATTTTCACATTATTCTGCCGATCAGTGTGGGATGGTTTCGGTGTAGTATTTTATAATAATGATGACATTAGGGATATCTCTACATAAAAGTATTCTTCAAGTGTGTGGAACACATCACTTCAGTATCTAATAGAATAAATATTTTCTTTTCCAACTTTGTAGTTGCATATTTACGAGGAATGTGCAGTACTTATTGTCCCTTGAACAAGAAGAGAAGAAGTTGTTTCACCCATGTTTAAGCACAACAGTAGCATTCTTGAAAAACTCTTGAAAAAGTATTGATTACAGAAGAATTTCTGAACTGCTGCTTGAACAGGGTCATCGCTTCTAAATTTTGATCCGCAAGGATTCGCTTTTAGCGTTGGAAGTAAATAAAAATCGCTAGAAGCTAGGTTGGGAGTAGGGTGGATGCTGCATAACTTCAAACGAAATATCACTAATTGCTTTCATAGAAATAAGGCTCTTATGAACCGGCGCGTTATCGCGATAAAGGGGAATTTCTTCTGGCAGTTTCTGTTTTTTTTAACACGTCAACGAAGTGCTGATTCTGCCATTCACACGATCAATATTTTCTTGAGTGCAGGTATTTAATAAGTGATTACAGCTCACTTTTTCCTTTTTTTTCAAAATCCTCGCGCAATCACTACTTGCAACTTGCACACATTTTAAACTATTAAAGCTGAACTAATCAAGTTTGGCAATTTTCTTGTCAATGAAATAGCAAAATAATTACGGTTGCTAGGGGTAACATATCCCAAAGCCATATATCCTACGGACAATATACCGGGTGACAATGAGATCAGGGCCATGTTTCTATCTTATTTATGTATAAATAGATTTGGATAAAATTTTATACGAAGATACTAGACATACTTTCTGATTGACCGACAGATATAGTTAAAATATTCAATTTCCGGTTTCACCGGAAATGACACCAACTTTATTTTTTTTAATGGATCACCCTGTATATTTTATGTTTTTCGGAATATACGAGTCAAATTACATACAGCGGTTTTGGAAAATGTTTATATTTTAAATTTAAAAAAAAATCAATTTTATTTTTTACCCTAGAAGGCCGTAACTGGAGGAAATCTGTTCTAAGTTACTCTAGCAACTCATAATGATAGCTATTTTATCAATTAAGTCAATAACAAACCCTTATTAAAATAATAAAATTTGCCAAGCATGTTTCTTAAGAAAAGTCGCTTTTTAAATGGCACCTACTAAGGGACGTCTTGCCATTCAATAGAAAATTTAATTACCAATCTAACGATATGCATCATGCGCTATTTTAACTTTATTCAAAACTGAAAAATAATTAATAGTTTTATTAAATATTTTTGTGGAATACTCCAGCAAATTTGGCAACACTGTTGTATGTAAGTTAAGTCGTAGATTCCGAAAAACAGAGTAATCCGTTTAAAAAATCAAAGTTAGGGTCATTTCCGGTGAAACCGGAAGTCGGCCATTTTAATTACATTTGCGTATCAATCCGAAATTATGATTAGTATCCTTGTATCAAATTTCATCCAAATTCATTCATAAATAGACGAGTTAGAGGCATGGCCCTGGTTTCATTGTCACCCGGTATACCGCACAACCCTTGTATCTTAAAGAAATATTTTAAACTTAATATGGTATACACAATTAACAGCTTAATTTAATGATGATGAAACTATCAACTCTCTTCTACACCCTTTTCATTGTATGCTACTTTAGCTACTTGAGCGAATACATAATCAAAGTTGCTTCTTAACATCACTGTGTTGCCGCGTCAAGTGAGCTACTTTAATTTTAACTTTCAAATAAAATGCAAATTGTTCGCATCCGTCATTTGTTCTAAGTAAATATTTTAAAATTCCAAACAAGTTCCCGAAATTTGTAACTTTTCACCTCAAACTTAACTTAATTTCGCTAAGTTGTTTTCGCGTAAAATGTCATTCATGTTTTTTGGTTGTTAACTGGCCCTGATTTGATTTTTTGTTTTGGTATGTTGAGAAGGTTCGAACTTTTAAGCTTTAAAGAAGAGCGGTTTTTCGCGCTATGTAATTCATATGATTATCTGCACACCAGAGTAATAAATTCCGAATTAGTTGGGTTTGCTAACGAGCTTTACTGCATCATATGTAATTTAATTTATAACACGCAGCGCATTTGTCGCTTCTGGAAAACAATTCCCATTTTGTCATCGCGAAAATTAATATGCGCCGTGCGGCACACACCAGTTAAAAGTTGTGTCTGAAGAGATCCTCACATTTCAGTCCGAACACCCCTTGAATTTCCAACTCCATTTGGCAAGTTTGTAGGTTATTATTTGTTAGCGCGGCTAGAAGTTTTAAGTTTGCTGTTATTTATTATTCAGAGCAGTACATTTCTCTCCCGAAGGGCTCCATCCGACTTTATTATTCAAACAGGGCGAGCCTTTATTTGGTAGATAACAGGGCGCATACTGGACGCATTGTTTCCGCTCCTCGTCGAAATTTTAGTACAGGAGGAACGTTTCTTATTTGCAGGCTGTTTCTGCACTTAATCGCCTTCGATAGCCCAAGTTTGAACAGTTCCGGAACAAGCAGACGTTATTGATGTTTGCCTCTGACGTGAATTTTTAAGGGCCAGTGCGAATCGGTTCTGAATTTTTTAGTCGGCATCTCGACAGTAGGGGCAGTTGGGACGTAACTGGAATGATTAAGGTCAGAAATACCTAACTTTTGTACTATCGTTAATAATGTAAGAGCATTCTATCTACACCCCAACACGTTTATTTAGCATGTAGTTATACCTCTTACGTATTTGGAATAGAAATTTTTCTACTTGTTCAAAATAAAACAGCTGTACGTGAATTGATGCGGATGAAAATTAGAAGTAAGATTTGAATCTAGCTGACATGCTCTGTGAATTTTTTCGAAATGTACAGCAACTAGAGTCATTGCAGCGAACATTCTTGTCACTCATCATTGCCATTTTTCGTATATGGTAGCAGGTGGAAAAACATTTCACATCCACAAAGTGATGATTCTATTCGTTTGTTTTAATTCAAGTGACAATACCGAAAACAAGAACGAACATTTTCCGAGATGGCAGCAGATGGGAAAACAATTCACATACACATACACAAAGTGATGTTTCTCTACTTTTTGTTCTAATTGACATGGCAATCCTGAAAATAAGTCTTATTGCAACGAACAGTTGTTCCTAGATGGTATCAGGTGGAGAATAAATTTGATATACATAAAGCGATGTTTCTAGATATTTGTTTTAATTCAAATGACAACCCTGAAAACAAGTCGATTGTAGCGAATATTACTTCATCTCTATTTTTCCTATATCGTAGCAGTTGGAAATCATTTCACATACATAAAGCGATGTTCTAGATGTTTGTTCTAATTCAGATGGCAACCTGAAAACAAGTCGATTGTAGCAAACATTGCTGTCATTCATCTTCTCAATTTTTGCTAGATGGTAGCAGGCAAATACACATACAGGCTGTTTCCTAAAAAACGCCGCAACCCATAACTCCATTGTTTTAAATTTTAGACCCAACAAACTATATATATTCTTAAATGGCAAGACAAGTGCTACCTTTTGACATCGCCCGTTCGTAAATATCTTTCAACTGTTTTGAGCAACGATGTTCAACTTTTTTATTTTAAATGGAACACCCTGTATATTTTTATATATTTGGATTCAGGATGAAATTCTGCATGCAGTAGTATGCTTCATTTGTTTTTTGGACACTTAGAAATGTATAAAATAATTTTTTAATATTGCATGCAGACAGTCGTACAGTACCATAAAATTTTCAAGTGTGCCATGGAAAACAATCAGAATGTTGAAATATTTTATCTAACACGTCCAGAAAACGGTAAAATTCTGAGGCTTGTCGCGAAATACCTCCCAATTTGATATTGAATGCGACCAATGGAGTAACTAGAAGATGTCAGTTGTGTGTTCAACATGGTGGCGGTCAGTTTGAGCAATACGTTTTGTAGTTTTGTTTAAATTTGTTTCCAATAAAATATTTCAACATTCTGATTGTTTTCCACGGCACACTTGAAAATTTTATGGTACTGTACGACTGTCTACATGCAATATTAAAAAATTATTTTAAACATTTCTAAGTGTCCAAAAAACAAATGAAGCATACTACTGCATGCAGAATTTCATCCTGAATCCAAATATATAAAAATATACAGGGTGTTCCATTTAAAATAAAAAAGTTGAACATCGTTGCACAAAACAGTTGAAAGATATTTTCGAACGGGCGATGTCAAAAGGTAGCTCTTGTCTTGGCATTTAAGAATATATATAGTTTGTTGGATCTAAAATTTAAAACAACGGAGTTATGGGTTGTGGCGTTTTTTAGGAAAATAAAACGACTTTTCTAGATATAAATTCTAATTCAAATGGCAACCCTGAAGACCAGTCGATTGTAACGAACATTTCTGTTATTCATCATCTCTATTTTTACTACATGGTATTAAGTGAAAAAGCATTTCACATACATAAAGTGACGTTTCTCGATATTTGTTTTAATTCAAATAGCAACCTTGAAAACAAGTCGATTGTAATGAACATTTGTGTTATTCGTTATTTCCATTTTTCGTAGATGGTAGCAGGTGGAAAAATATTTCTGGGTGTTTGTTTTATTTGAAATAGCAACCCTAAAGGCAAGTCAAGTGTAGGGAATGTTTTGTCACATTATCTCCATTTTTCCAAAATGGTGGCAGGTAGAAGACCATTTCACATACATAAAGTAATATGTCTAGATATTTGTTCTAATTCAGACAGCAACTCAAAACACAAAAAAAGTGGTTGTAACGAACATTTCTGTTGTTTATTATCTCCATATTTCGTAGGTGGTAGCAGGTGGAGGAAACATTTCATGTACATAAAGTGACGTTTCTATATGCGTGTTCTAATTCAAATAGCAACTCTGAAAACAAGCGATTTTAACGAACATTTCTATTGTTCATTATTCCCTAGATGGTAGTGGGTAGCGGGTGGGACAACTATTCGCATGCACAAAGTGATGTTTCTATACGTTTATTATAATTCAAATGGCAAACCTGAAAACAAATCACTAACATTTATGTCATTTATCATCTCCATTTCCCTAGCTATTAGCAGGTGCTTAAAACATTTCACATATAAAAAGTGACGTTTTTAGACGTTTGGTGTAATTAAAATGGCAACCTTGAGGACAGTCGATTGTAGCGAACATTTCTGTCATTCCTCATTTCCATTCTTCCTATATGGTCGCAGGTGGTAAAACATTTCACATACACAAAGTGATGATTGTAGCGTTTGTTCTGATTCAAGTGGCAAATTTCTGTCATTCCTAATCTCCATTTTTCCTAGATGGTAGCAGGTGGGAAAATATTTCACATATATAAAGTAGTGTTTTTAGATGTTTGTTGTACCAGAAAATACATCGATTTCAACGAAAATTTCTGTCATTCATCATTTCCATTTTTCCTATATGGTTGTAGGTGGAAAAAAATTTCACATGCATAAAGTGACGTTTCTAGGTGTTTGTTCTAATTGATCTGCAACCCTGAAGACAAAGCAAGTGTAGCGAATGTTTTTGTTTTTCATTATCTTCATTTTTCCTAAATGGTGGCATGTGGGAAAACATTTCATAGACATAAAGTGATGTATCTTGATGGTTGTTCTAATAGCAATCCGGAAAAGAAGTCGATTGTAACGAACATTCTTGTCATTCATAATATCCGCTTTTCATAGATCGTAACAGGTGCAAAACATTTCACATACACAAAGTGGTGATTCTCAGGAAATCCCGAGAACAAGAACGAACATTTCTGTCATTCATCATTTCCATTTTTCCTAGATGGCAGCAGGAGCGAAGACAATTCACATGCTCAAAGTCATGTTTCTATACGTTGTTCTAATTCAAATGACAATCCTGAAAACAAGTCTTATTGCAACGAACATTCCTGTCATTCGTGCTCTCCACTTTTTCTATATGGTTGCACATGAGAAATACATTTCAGATACAGAAAGTGATGTTTCTATACGTTTGTTCTAATTCAAATGGCAATCCTGAAAACAAGTCGATTGTAATTAACATTCTTCTCTATTTTTTACTAAATGGTAGGAACTGTGGAACCATGTCACTTATATAAAATGATGTTTTTTAATGCGTGTTTTAATTAAAATAACAACCCTGGAAACAAGAATATTTCTGTCATTCAACATCTCCGTTTTCCTAGATAGTAACAGGTGTGGCCAACACTTCACATACAACACACAAAGTGGTGATTCTATACGTTTTTTTTTCTAATTCAAGTGGAAATCCTGAAAACAAGAACGAACATTTCTGTTATTCATCATCTCTCTTTTTCCGAGATGGCAGCAGATGGGTAAACGATTCACATAAACAAAGTGATATTTCTATACGTTTTATTCTAATTCAAATGGCATTCCTGAAAACAAGTCGATTGTAGTTAACATTGTTCTCTATCTTTACTAAATGGTAGCAACTGTGGAAACATTTCATATATATATAAAATGATGTTTCTAAATGCGTGTTCTAATTAACATAACAACCCTGAAAACAAGTCGATTGCAACGAACATTTCTGTCACTCAACATCTTCATTTCTCTAGATAGTAACAGGTGTGGCAAAATTTCTTCTGGAGATCTATTTGCTCTTTTTTCATGTTAGTTGGAGTTTGTTTAATTTTGAAAAAGTATTAAATAGTCACATATGAGAGGGTTTGAGATGGGCTGATACAAATAACAACTAAGAAAATGAGTTGACTTCGACTGACAGTCTATCTGTCATCTTCTGAATTTACTTTAAGACGGATAGTGAATCAAAAAACGTTTCGCATGTACGATATGACATTTAGATATCTAATGACCAGAGAATGATATAAGTTCATTCTTGCGGATAATTCTGGTGATTATCTTCTCCATTTTCTCTTGATGTGGATAGCGGTTGGACAATTTTCCTATAGACAAAGTGATGCTTCTAGATGTCGCTTATTCTGTGCTGTCTGAAACAACTTGTATAATTTTGAAAAAATTAGTAATTAGATATGAGATGGTTTGAGACGAGCTGATGCAAATGACTACTAGGAAAATACGTTGATCCTGACAATCAGTTCCGTTATTTATCTTCTACATTTTTCATAGATGGAGCAGCAGATGGAGAAACGTTTCGCATAAGCAAAATAATGATTTTCAGTGTGTTTTTTTTCTCATTTCGAATTGTCTGTATGTAAAGGAACTTGAGATCAATTGATGCAAATGACAACTAGGTAGAATACGTTGATCCTGATGGATAACTGTCCATACAATTTAAGCGTAGTTTGATAGCGAGTAGAAAAACGTTTTATATGTATAAAGTGATATATCTGTATGTATGTTTTTCGTATTCAATGACGTATGAGGCAAAATATTGAGTACTAATTTGAAATGCCCTGATGCAAATGAAACCAGGAAAATACCTTGACTTTGATAAACAGTATTTTTATACATCTTCTCTTTTTTCTTCTAAATGGTTATCGGAGGGTGCTGCTTCTAGATGCCCTTCTTCTATTTGAGTATAGCTTCCCTTCTTTGTCTGAGAGTCAGTCCCCTTTTCATATAATATAATTGCATGGTGTTCCTACTACGAGGAGAGCGTGAGCGTGTTTGTTGTATAGCAGATAGAAGCTGTATACAATGAATCGTTTTTCACGAAAATTAGTTGACTTTGACGAAAAAGGTCCTTCATCTTCATCATTTTCTTGTAGATAGGCAGAGGTTTTTGATGTGTTAGTATATGCCGTCCCTTATTTGTTATTGTTTGAGGTAACCGTGTATAATAAAAAGAAATTAATGGTAAATGAGCTTCTAGGTTGCAAACTCTTCGTTTTTGTTGTTGAAAACATTGAATAGTATTGGCTAGAAGGTGGTTTAATTCGAAGTGCTGGTAATAACCACCAACCCAAAAGAACTTCTTGAGGTTAGAAAATATTAACATACAAAGCGTCGTTGCTGGATATCCGTTTCTCTTCCCTTCCATTACCAACGACTTATCAAGTTTTGACATACGGTGGAGCTAAATCGGACAAATAGGAAAGAAAAGTGTTTCTGTCGTCCGCACGTTCGCCTTCTCGCTTTGAAAATTGAGAGGAGAAAGTTTTATCGCTTTAACGTGCTATGACAGGGCATCAACAATACTAATGTGGGGAATCAATATCGCAACAGACTGAAACATCCCTGCTACACCGGCCCGTTACAAGGATTTATTGTCCAAGCTCAGCTTACCATTTGTTCTAAAAGGTCGCCTTTTTGCTAAACCTAAACGAAATGCCGGCTAGAGCGTAAAACCGATCTTAAGTTCCTTAATTACTCACCTAGCGACCTGGCTTATAACTCACCGCGATTATAATCTGCCATATCGTCTCCTCGTTCGTGTTTAATGAGTTTGCAAGTTTTAATTAAACGAGCGGTTAAGAATTTTTATGAAGATGTATTAAATTAATTAAAAATTAACAGCCAACTACCAGTATTTACTATTCAGAGCTAGTGTTAGAGAGATCAGGAAAGCAATTTTCTTTGTTTTTTGCACTTGAAAAGGCATAGGAAAAAGAAAATTAGCAAAAGTGGCTGGGAAAATACCTGCTACTATTCAAATCTAATTAATTTGCAACAATTTGCACAATGACATATTTTATTGGTAGTCTTGTAAGATTTTCTCGTGGGAATTTTTTTTAAACTGGGCAACAATGGTAAATTCATACGAGGTTGGGTTTTTAAAACTATCACAATCATTTTGCCTAGTTAAACTTATCTAGGTAAGGAATTTTCCAGCAATTAAAGCTTTAACGACTTTGGAATTTTTGTTATTGTGCAGATTGTGTGCACCGCTGTTTTGCACTCTTGTAAATATCGGCGATTAACTTGTTCCAGGCGTTTATGGGTAGTAAAATTTCTTCACTGTGAAAACAAGCTGATTTAAAACGGGAAATGAGCAAACATGCTCAGCGATAACTGTGTTATGAGGTACTTTTAAATAACATCAAAGTTATGGAAAAGTCGATGTAATTCTGCTGTATTTTCTCTTGGAAATGACTGTTTCAACGAGCGACGTGTTTTTTTTTAATACAGCAAATTGTTTAAATTCATATATTTTCGTGAAGTATTTTTTTCGATATTCTCGATTACTTCATTTACGATCGTTATTTGACGTAGCTGAATCTGATCTGACCTAACATAACTTGACTTAATATAACCTATTCTGATCCTAAACTATTTTAACTTAATCTTTTCTTTTCTTTTCATTATTCTTCAGTTTTTTCTGCATTTCTTCGGGTTTGGTTATTTTCTGCAGTTCATTTGAGACCAATTTACCTACGTCTTCTTTTGCTCTCGAGCCTCCCTTTTTTCTTACCATGTACCATCATGGATCTAACAGATTGTCGGCAGTCAGTTCCCTTTCTGTACTTCGTTTTACTTCCTCTCCTTCCGTTGTCCATCTTGGAACTATAATATATCATGTGTTCCAAAAAAAAACTCATTTAGGTTAGGCCTTCGAAAGAAAGATAGAAAATCTAATTATATCTTAACTTAACTCTGTAGATGAATGTCAGATTGCATTTTGTTTATAAAAACATCTGTCACTGTGACAGGTAAAAGTTTACACTACATTAAGTATACTTGTAACAAGCAAAAAGGAAAATAAGGTGGCATTTACACAACAAAAGCGAGTGTATTAATCATAACAGTCAATAAAACTTGTTTTTATTTACTGTTTTGTATATTTTTAGGAAAATAGTTCAAGATCAAGATGTAATTTAGTTCTCTCTGACTTAAGGTAGTTCATTTGCTTTAATGGTATCTATCAACTCATGGCAAACTTCAATTTGATCATGGCATGCTGCGAATGAGTTTTTTTAAAACAGGATATTGAGCTTCACACTTTCTATTTGGTTGCAGTGCATGCATTCGTCGCCATTTCTTAGTTTATCTTCCCTGGTATTCCGCAACGCACCCACGTTCTCCAAGAACCTCTGTTAGGTGGTATCCCACTTTCTTATAGCTACATATTTTCTATTTCTGTAGATCCTTTATTAGTCTCTTAGCCCATACTCCTTTTGCTCTATTCTGAGCCCATCTCATGCAACTTTTCTTGATGCAATCCTTCTTTATACATCATTGTCATTTGCTCTATTATTATATCTATCGGTGTTACTTCTGTTATAGCCTGTATCGCTTCTCTCGATATCGTCCTGTAGGCACTCGCTATTCTTACAGTCATTTTCCCTTGTGTGCTTATTACCATTTTTTTGTGGATCTTCTTTTCTGTTTCTTTGTTCCAGCTTGGTGTTACCTATTAGGATTACTGAGTTCATCAACAAGTTGGGTAACTTCTTTTTACTGGCCTTTGGCCCGTTTACTCGTATGTTTGGCAATAGTCTGATGGCACTTGGCCCTTAGAGCTTACCTCCGTATCCTTCACCTTTAGCTCTACTTTTTCGCCTTTCTTTCCCCATATATATTTCTTCCGTTAGCATCTCTATCACCTCATTCATTTTGTTATTAAGCTCTTCTATGTCCATATACCTCGTAATTACCGCCTCGTGGTTGGTAAAACATATCGTCTCTTCCTCCTCTGGCTGTTATAATAGTTATAATATTCCACTGCTTAGGGTCTAGCACGATCCTTCCCCCTACCCTATAAACATGACCTCCAGATAGCTTGCTATCATTTTTCTGAGGTAGGGTTTCACCTCCATTACTTCTAGTTCTTTTAGTATGCCCCTCCACGGTACACTGTTAAATATTGATGTCGAACGTTACCTGGAGGTTATACTTTTTGCACTAGTAGGCTTCTCTCTTTGTTTTTCTGCTATTTTTCACTTTTATCGTGGCAGTTACCGTCGACCTCTTTCTTCAACCTATATTGGTTCTCTTTTAACTGTCCCTCCACTTCTTCTATTAACCTTGCTGCTAGTAGGTGTTCCAGGACTTTCCCAATCACGTTCAGTAGGCATCTAGATCTGTAGGTACTTGATCCCGTCCTCTTCTTTCTTTCTTTTTCGATGATCACTAATCTCCCCTTTCCTCACGCACTCATTCGTCACCTCTAGGTAAATATTCTTCCATGTAGATGTCGTGATTGTTTCTCTGGTTAGTTTCAGCGGTATCTGGTCTGGTCCAGAGGCCTCTCTCATTTTGATCCTTCCTGCCGCTTCTTCCACTTCCTCTATCCAGAACTCCCGTATATCTTCTGGCGTTAGCTTCTTTTCTTGCTACCGCTCAATTTCGTCTCTGGCGAGAGTAGCCATTTCCTTCTGTGTTTCTTCGATCAGCCTGATTGTGGGGGAGTTTCTGAACCTTTTCATTACTATTTTGTACCTATTTCTCCATATGTTTTCGCCAATCTTGTTGCACATTTCTTTCCGCTTCCTTTCTTTGGCTCTTAGGATTTTGCTCTTTAGTTTATTTTTTTCCCATAGTCGTTTTTCATTTCTCCCAATGCCCTATTAAGGCCTGTGTCTCTTTTTCTTGCCATAGTGAGTGTTCTTCTTGTGTTTCTGGCATGCTTTCCTTGTTTCTGTATTTTTTGTGACCACCAGTAAACTGATTTCCTCGTTTCGCTGATTTTTTTCCTAGTGAACGTCTCGTTCACTGTCTTTTGGATTACTTTTGTGCAGTTACTAGCTCAACTGGATGGTACTGTTTTTTTGATGAGCTTTTATTTAACCTAACGTAAGCAAACTTAACTCAAGCTGTTATTATGACGTAATAGGACAACACACCAATTATTCTCTTCAAAATATCCAAAATCTCCAATCGCCTCGAAGTCAGAGCTGGCAATTTGATCGATACCAGCGCCCCTCGCGGATATTTGATCGTTAGTGGTGCCTTCTGTTAAATCTCAATAATGGGGATAATTTTATTGAACTTGCCACTTCAGTATGATCTTTACTGTGCATCGTAGCGATGCGAACTAGTTTAGTGGCGTCACATACGATTTTTAATTCAACTTTCAAATGTTGCTACAAATTGCTCTTGAAATTTAACTCCCAATCAAAAATAACAAAAAGAAATAAAATATAAAAGAACGAATATGACAGTTAACACATCAAGCGTCGCTAAATTGTTTGGAAGTAATTATTGGCTTACATCGATGTAATCGGGCGAATTTAGGTTTTACGTAGTTTCCGTTTTGAGCACTCCATTTCAGCAATTGAACGAATTCAGCATCTGAGTCTAACATATGCACGAACATATTCATTATAATTTTGATACAAATTAACGAATTTGTTCATGAATCTTTCAGGACGCAACTATTTTAAAATAATTAATATCTGCCACGTTAATGATTCATAAATACATCAATAACATACTGAACTATTTAATAAAATTCTTATTGAATTACTAACCATATATCAAGGTTTCCCTGGTTTAGATGAGTAATTTCGTTTCCCTGCAAAGATAAAAAATGTCTTTCGTCTACTAAATAAGTCTAGACGAGATTGAAATATTGTGACCGCTATGGGATTAATACCAAGTAAGCAATTCTAGGACAGATATAAGTATAAATAAAATGAAGGCTAAATTAGTCACAAGCTAATAATACACAAATACATTAAAAAGTAATCACAAAGCAGATCGAACATCGAGAATATTTCATTGAAAGTAGTAAAGGTCAAGCACCTTGCGTAAATAGGATAGGCAACGGTTACTTTACGAGGTAATCGTATGGAATGGAGTACCAAATGTCTGCATGCAACTAGGAAGTCGTTTGCATTGCGACAAAATAGCCTTTATGCTGCCATAAACTCTTAACATGGTACGATTAACGTAACCGTTTAATTATCCTTGGATAGAGCTTCGCCAGCTTACAACAAATCGGGGAAAAGCCAATAAAAAACGCTTTTAATGAAAAGCATATTGATCAGATTAGTGTATTAAAATAGGAGTCGCAACAAGAACCAAGGAACTTTCTAAGTAAATTTATTCGGAGACGCGGCGGTCCAATCGCGCCATAATTTCCTCGTGGTCTTCGACGCCATTATTCAAATGAAACTTGTTATTTTTGATGAATAGAAATGGAAAGGGGAAGGAGCGTTTGTCATTTCCTGCTGTGTGAATGGAACGGTCCAGCCGGAGAAACCAGAAAATCAATTTACCTATTCGGTTTGGTATCGCGATGGGGAAGCCTTTCAGTCATGGTGGACTTTATTGGTAGTTGCGATTGCTGTAATAGAAGCATTCATTGTACGAAACTCGTTTGTTTTATTACTGGACGCAGCGCCCCCACAACGAATGACCAATGCAATAATGAGCTGTATTTTAATTGCATAGCTGCAGCGTTTGATGATATTAAAACGTTTGTTGTTTTAGTCCCACTAATTGCTCGCTTGGTTTAGGGGTGGGTTGTTGGTTGCATTTCTCCGAAAGAGAATTTTGGTTCTATTGTTGAGTCAATTCATTTGTGATAAAATCGAAATACTGCTAGTTGTTTTATGCAATCTTATTGAACTTCGTTTGGGAGTCTACAAATAAGACTGGTTTAATTCACTTTCTTGGTCCTCAGAACAGATATGTCATCCTAAAGCTAAATGGCAGCTACCTTCAAATATATTTAATTGCACAAATTAAAAATATCTTTGCTTACTGTTACGTGGTATTTTTGCGCTAATTAAAATTATGTCGGTTATCCAAGAATTGTCTTGAGAGCTATTCCTTAGCGTATGTTTGGTTGCCTAGCCGCATTTACATTTTTGTATAGATTTTGGAAATCCTTGAGCTAGGGGATTATAATATGTGATTCCGAAAAATAAATCGTCAGCATGATTTGATTGCCTTTTGTGCTGTGCATATAATCTTCTGGAGTTTTTCCTGCGTGTGGATAAAAGATGCTTGGATATTATATAACAGTTTTGCTCAGCCTTAAGGAATGGTATCTGAAATTGTTGAAATGAATCTAGTTATGCTAAGATGCGACACTATTTCTGTGCAAATACTCACTTTTGGCCGCAGTCCACCTTCCGTGGGTGATCTGTCTTAAGCTTCTGAACGTCATCTTCGATTTTGTGTACTTTCAGGCCTCTTAGAACCTCGTTCTGTAAATCTTTCTTCCTTGACTATGATGTCACCTCGTGGAGGTGAGAACCAATTTGTAGGCAGTTCTGTGCTGTTCGGTTACCTCACTTGCTTCTAAAGCGGGTTGATATGGTTTTCCCTTGTGCGAATTGCAAAGCGACAACGGACTGAAGTAAAGCCTGTCCCACACGACTTTGTAGATTTGTTTGGGCGGTTGCTCCGCAGGAACCCCAAAATCAGAATGTTCCGTAGCTTCTTAAGGGCGCTGGCTTTACAGTTTCGCTTAGATACCTCTTCGTGTATTACTAAATACTACTAGCGTAGATGCTATATGTTGTAAACCCATTTACCTACGGTTTGCGCTCTTAATTTTCTGACCGATTATAGAGAAGAATGCCAAAATCTGCCGCCACAGTGTGAGTTAGTTTAGTTCTTTTATTCTGCTTTAGAGTGGCAGCACTGTCCACGGTTTTTAGCTGCAATCAAGTCACGAAAGATACGTTCCACCACATTTTATTTACAACAAATGTTTATGCGAATTACTACTGGAGCGGATTGAAAACCCTTTTAATCGGTTAAACACACGACTTAAAGTGTGCAACAAACCTCGGAACGTATGGGCATATTCGTGCGGGGTTTCTTGTTCTAACGTAATTAGACCTCTATGCGCATCGTAGCTCCCGTAATCCGTTTTTGCTGGTTTTTTTTTATTACTCGCCACAGTTGGGTTATATGTGCTCGTGTACATTATTGCGAGGAAAATCGTACAGCTTATGCTCTTTACTCAATCGAATTAAAATTCCAGTTCACAAATAGAACTGTGTACATATTGAGATGGTTGTTGCCTATGGCAATGCTTGCTCCTCTATTATTCTTAAATAAATGCTAATTAAATGGAAATCAAACAATAACAGAATTTGTACTTTATTAATCGCTACAGATTTGATAAGTAATTTATAATTTAATTAGACTAAGAATAGCAAATAGGTTCCGAAAACGATATTGGCAGGGTTTCGTCTTGATCAGTATGTCTTACGTTACTTTCAAATTGTGTTAGTAAGAAGGGTGGCGAAGCGTCACAGAGAGGGAGTGCAGTTAGTTTTGTATTTACAGCGACATGCTAGGCTGGTGGTTAATGAAGTTGCGGGTAATGATAATACACTACATAAATTATGTAACATGCCTAAGCGCATAAATCAACCTGTAGCGACAGCAATTTAAGAGTGGCAGTGCTTAATAAAACAAAAAAAGTGAATATTACGTGAATTAAAAGAAATGTGAGGTTATAATATTTGACAATTCGACAAAAACAGACATTTAGTTTATAAGATCAAGTATGTGTACTCACAAACATTTAGAATGTAGGTTACTAAGCAACGCATGTAAACAGGACAAAAGAAGCTCGGTCAAGTGAAGCCAAGTAGGAGATTGTGTGCTGGCTTTAAAAGAAAATTGTTGTAAATATTCGTGCAATTAAAGTCCTTTTGTGTTACAACTGGCTGTATTATTGTTGTCCATACGGGGACTAATTTGTGTGTATGTGCAGTGTTTCCGGTAATTAGTTTATAGTGAAGGGTGGAGCAGCAAAATTCCTGACTTCCACACAGCTACGATTGAGAGAGTTGCAACGACGATTTCGAGCAGCAAACAAAGCCTGAGAGAAGGTACGACGTGCAGAGACAACATCGGGGCTATCAGCGAAGGCAAGCAAGCAGCAAGGCAGGCAACCCAAGAAACGCAGGCGAGCAAACGATGGTGCAGAGTGGAAGAAAAAGGCGCATCTTTAGTAGTTTCCAGCATCCAGGGGCCAAAAAGGTTTTGAAGCAGGTTGGCGTCCGTTTAGAAATTCGGATCGAGACAGCGTTGGACCAAACGGAGTTGCATTTATTTTCATTGTTATTTACCTGTGACGTCATTACCAACAGCTTTCTTGGATTAAAAGTAAAATTGAACGCAAAATATTGTGTCATTTCGCTACCAATATTTGAGGTTAAAATTTTATTAAGAAGCATGCGCCGTACTAGTGTAAATATCATACAATTGCGTAAAAGTACAACTGTGTAGAAAATCAACCCTGGGATTACAGTTTTGAGAACCTAACGGCTAGTTGGAGCAAACGAATCAAGTAGTGTGATTAATAAATTATTAAAGGTTGGTATATCGGATAAATAGAATTTTTTTCATTGTAAAAGCTCCATTATATTAGCCAGTTTAGCTACAATTATAATACCATACCAATATATCAACAATTTTATTTCCACAACAATTAAAACTATAGTAAAATTTAAAATAAAACCTGGAAACGTCAACTACGTACATTTATAACAGCATAAAAGCTTAGAGTTAAGAAGACATAACAACGAATAGTTTAAAATATATTAAAACACTTGTAGATTTGCTGGTTTGAAACGTCTCAAACCAGTGGCGCTTCCGGACAACCACCCCATCCTGTTCAGGAACTAGCTGGAAAACTTTGCTACACCACGAGACAATTCCTGGACCACCGTTTTGCGACTTAATAAAGCAATACTGATTTTTTTGTGTACAGAAATCCCCCGTGTAGCAATACTGAAGATTCTTTTTTTTTCAGCACCCCCTGATTGCGACCCAGGGCAGCTAACCTGCGGGCAGTACGTTTGGAACAAGACGTACTGCATACCCCCACATTATCGCTGTGATATGACGATAGACTGCGTCGATGGCACCGACGAAGCCGAATGCAGTAAGTATTTTGCTCACCACTTCATTACTAAAGCCTTTCTGGGGTATTACTTACACACCCACTGGCTTACCGGCAGATAGCTACCTACAGTGGCCTCCTGGCTAATGTTTATGTATTGTAATAATAATAAATTTACCGGATGCGGATCAATACTACGGCATGCTCTAATTCCTTTTGTTCGATCACGCGATATTTGACAGTGTATCCCAATAAACCAAATTATTAGCACCATTCCCAGAGAGTTGATACCATAATGGCAAATAAAAGGCATCCGGATTCGCTTTAACGTGCTGCCCTACCCCACTGAAATGTTTCGGCCAATTTTTGTCATCCGAACTCTGCTTGTTGCCACTTTCGATATTCCCAATTCTTAACTCGACAAGCAAACATCCCTTCGCAACGACACTATTACGGCCCGGCTCGTCCTAACATATTGATCAATAGTGCACCTTAATATCGCGAAGGACTCATCAATTTAGTGGCACAATGGTGGCCTTATGGCTAAATTTTTCCATTTTCCGATTGAAAAGATATCGGAAGAGGCAATTGAATTTCCGGCGGGGCACTGACGGGCCCGTTGGGCGATGACGGCCAATTTGTCAGGTTAGGGTCGCAGACCCGTTTGGAATCCGATATTCTAGATGATAGCTTCTGTGCATTCCGTGGCGCCGACAAGGCCGAAACAAGGCCCTCGCATTTAGTTAGCACTGGCAAAATGGAATTTTAAAACAGCGCGCCATCATATGAAATGGGGGACGTTTATATCTTGGCTCAGCAGTATTAATGTTTAGAACGACTTGTTATATGAGTTTGTGGTAAAATTTTAACAGCAGTTAGTCTGGGAATGCAAAATTGAAAGTTGGACTTTCTCGTTTATTTCATCTGTATAGTGAGTTTTGGGTACTGGGACTAAAATGTAGTGAAAGTATGCTTCATTCTAGCATAATTAGAAAGAACATGTTTATGAGTTTCGAATCACAGCTCAGGATACGGTGGTTTAGTTAACTTCCAGTGCAGCACTTTATTAATTTAATACATAAAGTATGGGTAATATTAGATAAGTTAATTCAGTCCAAGACATTGAAGTAGACGAAATAGGCGAAGAAGTAGGTAAGGTTGTTACACTCTAAAATGAATTTACAAAAAATAACCAAACAAAAGTACACCGTGATAGTTACAGTGGGACACAGACGCGGGTTTAGTCTGTTTAAATCAATTCGACAAGGACATAAAAAGTAAGTAGTTGTGATTTGTCGGCCGCCATTGTATTATTAATTCTCGCCCAGAGAACGATTGGCGCTACCTAACTCAGAAGGGAACGACTCGGCGTAGGGTGTCATTGAAATCGGTACAGCTGCGTACTTACCTTGCTTCTACCCATTAACTTTTAATCGCTCATAAAATCACCTTACATGCAGTTGTACAGACTACAGGCACACATCTGATACACATAATAATGTATATTGAACACACATGACTACAGAAACAAATATTCGGCGGCAGCTGGAACTGTCTCATATTTAATTATTCGAGAAAATGGCCTTGAGGTGATGCCAAATTGTAATTTATCAAACCTATTAGGCTAGTCACAATCCGACCTATATATTGACAGTATTCAAGGCCCTTCCTGACGAGGAGGGGGTCAAAACTGCTGCCCGTGAAACGAACATATGAATACCACACACATATAACATTACCATCCGATTTATTTCTAATTCTAAAGTAGGTAAGTTCTAGCTACTAAAAGGGAGCGGTATAAACGTGCAGGAACTTCAAGCTCTGTAGACGCTATGGAGAAAAGAATAATTGCAGTATTAAAAATACTGAAGTCAATGCAAAGCGAGTCTTCAGCTTTAAGGTAGTGAAGTTCAAAGGGCTCCAGGTCCCTGAAGATGCACCTAGTGTGATGGTATTACGAGATTTTTAGCGATCTCAAACGATCTCGGTTACCACGGACTAACTCAGTCTGTGGCAATAACTCAAGAGAGTGGGTCGGTACTTACCTTAATAGGCGAAGAAAAAATTAAAAGTGTGCCAAGTTGTTATATCTGGCATATTCATCCCTAGATTCTTGATACAACAAACCACTAAGTTACTCAAACGAAGCCAAAAGTCTAATTAACCAACTATAACTTGACACGGTAAAGCCTGAGTTGACACGGTTTAACATGGTGAAGCCGGGATTAGTGCAAATACCAAAATGGAATGAGCTGACGATAGCCAAATTTAACTTCCAAAGACAAATATCAAATCGCACTGAGATTAAATTTAATACAGTGTACATACTGCTAGTACTAAACATATCGGAATAAAATACACCAAGTGCTGCTTTCATCACAGCCACAAATACCTGCACACCTTCAGTGTATAACGCGCAACGAGGTTACATTCGATCACGAACTATTCCAAGCGAAACTGCAAGGTATAATTTCCTCTACCAAAACATCCCCGACGCTTTGATCAGCCAGATGGTTTTTAGAACCTCCCGCAGCATTCATCTCCAGCAGATAACCTCAAAACTGGTCGTCCAGAATTAGGACATCCCAAATAGCCGTCCATAACTCCGCAATAACAAAGACTAAACCTAAAAGCAATGTTAGATTACAATTCTGTGAGGGATATAATCTCTTACCAGAGCTCTGCCTCTTTTGACCTGTAGAAAATGCAACTACATAACCCATGCCACATGTGGTTTTAACTTCGTGCACAAGCAGACCAAAAGTTCAATTCTTCCACCTGGTGTTCTAAAGCTAAACCCTCGTCTCTGAATATCGTCTCAAATCTGCTTAAAGCATTCCTTGGTGACTCCCTCTGTTGCACATCAATTCACACAATGGCATCAGACAACGAAGGGGAAAGCTAACATAAGGAATTGGAAAATAGGAAAATCCACGAACGTCCATCTTTTCAATCTCAAAACCAAACAGCAAGGCGTCTGCTCCGTGCTAACCGGATGCGATACCCGGCAAGCGGATAAATAGCCGAAAAGAGCAATTTAAATGTCTCACAACTTACCTTACTTATTAACTTAGAATTTGGTCATAAAATTACCTGTATGCAGTTGTACAGAATACATTCAAACACATTGTACATACAGATTGCGACAGGCAACTAGGACCATAGCAAAAGCAAGGGGACCTTACATGTGGCCGTAATTGTATTTAAAAAATTATAAAATCGAATATATACCTTGTATTATCCTAACGACCTACCGCTATCCGTACATTGATTGTTCGTTTGTTAAACACCACGACGGCCACATACAGCTTCTCCTTGCTTTTGCAATGGTCCTAGTTGCCTGCCGCATTCTGTATAATAATGTACCTATATTGAACTCACAACACTACAGGGGAAGGTATTCGGCAGCAGCATGAAATGACAGATATTCAATTTATTATTATCTGAGAAAATGGCTCTAATGTTACCTGAAACTGTAATTGATCGCACCCATTAGGCTGGTCGCAATCCAACCTGTATATTGACGATGTGCAAGCTCATAACTGTTCTCCGTGTAGCGAACACATGAAAAAAACACACACACACACACACACTCATACAACAATAAAAGTAGTTAAGCTCTAGCTACTAGAAGGGAGAGGTATGAACCTGGAGGAACTAGAAGCTATTGAGAAAAAATAGTATTTATAACTTGTTGCAGTATCAATACTGCCGACATAACAGCAATACGAGCCTGCAGGACAGTAGTAGTGCAGTTCAGAAGAATCCAGGTTCCTGGAGATTCACATGGCGTGATGGGAACGCTTTCCACAGATTGCCCTACGAGGATAGTTATCGATACAACAGAGATGCAGAAATTTTGAACTAGGGCATGACTAATCCACGAGTAGATGCTCGCCTAGCACGTTTAGCTTCGTCGCCTAATTCCAATTTTCAGGTAAAATACCGATAAATATGACAGAACGAACAGCTTCCTCCATGAAGGTAACTATTCACAACTCGACCCCTGCGATGGTTAGTCACGCACGTCGAAGCGCAAGGCTCTCGAGCAGGCCCCTGCTCCGAGTCGGGTGCAGAACTGAAGTCTGATATTGTGAAAGCAACCATTGCAGGTCACCGCTTACATTCAACGCGAACATGCCCGTTGACGGGGCGAGATCATAGGCGTATGCGCCGAAATTCCTCGCGAGAAAACGAAAAAGTATTATAGAAGGGTAACATTACGCCGGAGTTAATAAAGAAAGGAAACGGAAAATGCTTATACGTGACACCTAAGAGTGAACAAGGAAATGATACCCAGAAAAATGAGAAACATAGAAAAGGGCAGGCTAAGAACACAGTGTCGTAAGAGAAATAGTTCTTAAACGTGGGAAACAATGAATGAAGTGAACATCATGGTCGGCAACCACAAACACTTCAAAAAATGAATGGACGACCCAAGTATGACCTGTAGATGAATAAGGGGTATCATAAAGAAAAGGAAGAAATAAAGCAGATGTTATTTTCGTTTTACTGTTGAGTACGATGAAGATAATAAAAAATGTCCTAACTTTGAACTGTGAACTATACTTTCAACAGTTACATCCAATATGTGAATTTGATTATGAGAATTTATCGTTTTCGTTTTTCAACAGCAGTCCACAGGAGATAAATCTCCGCGAAGACCATAAAAAATAAAATCGTGTTAGAGTACATAACAGCCGCACCCATAATATGCAGTCAAGTTCGAAATACTACTCTTGCAGTAACTCCTATTTAGAACGTTATCCTTGAACGGGCAGCCGTAACGTTTGCGCGTTTTATATCCCGATAAAGGCAAAATTTATGCTCGTTTCCAGCAGTACAGCAAATATTCGCTTAATTGCTCGGTGATTCCCCGCGGTGGAGCAACAAGAGCCCCTAATAAACTAGGCCTATTCAGGCCAAAAATCCACTAATTCGGCGACGCGGCGAATTGAAACTTCATCCATCTTGCGAGTTCCGGCCGACCACCTGTTGATTCACGTCATGTTCTCTCCGCCTGCACCTATATTAATTTTAGCCCCGTTTATCTTGGGGATTAACAAGCGTTTGTGGTAGCGAAGCAGCGAACGCGGCACACTTAAAAGTCTGTTTATGGCCTCCTTTTTTCATTTTTGCTGAATTTTCGTCGGAGCGCGGCTCGCCCAGGAAAATGCAGCAGACGACGCGTTTGTTGGAAAATTGGTGCTGCGTCTTGAATGGAAAGCGTCGCGGCATTGTGTCCGGGAAGAATTCATTAAAACGAACTGCAACTTCGGTCGCTCTTTATGACGAAATTTATTTCGCGACTGGAACGTTACTGTTGCGTATTTACTTCCTGAAGCTTGCTGCTTTATTGTTAAGCTGCCGTCTGGAGGATAGCTGCAATTTCGTCAATGTAAACGTAGGACTGAAAATTGTAGAGACGCCTGCTGCTTATGAAAGGGAATAATATTTAAGGTGTTTCGTCGCCCTCGATCGGCGACATTTGAGAGCTTGTCCTATGCGGGTCCTGTAGCATTAAGAATATAAACACTCAGATCTGTGTATCTATCTATATATCCGGAACTTTCTGAAGTTAGTTTCAGTTACCTACGCTATCTAGTATGAGACTAGCAAACTGATTACAGTTTTCTGTAACTAATGACAGTTTTCGATAAATAAATTCGTAGTAACAGAAATATAAATTAAGATAGAGTGTATAATTTAATAACAGACATTCTTGTGTTAGCACTGAAGCGCAAATAAGAAACTTTAAGAGCAAGGAGCCATAGCCCCACGAATCTTGATTACATTGATAATGTAGTTCAAATATAAATAGGTAAATTCTAACTCATTTTTATTTCATATGGGCGCATGGTTTCCAAGGTTAGGTCTAGTTAACAATAAAAATCAATTGAATTAGTATTGTGGCGGTGTAGGTACTACGATTGGTAAGAAAATTGCTAGACCCTACAACTCACGCTATTTAGGTTGTTAAAACTTATTCCTACTTCTTTTATCTGAAACATGAAATGACTATTCTTATTTATTACTATGTAATAAATACAGATGTTCTAAATATATTGGAAGGGAAATCAGCACTACATGAACACCACCAAAATACGAGTAAAGAACAAACTTACAAAGTAAATACCAACGCCACCTGATGGTATCCGACAGGGAAACAGCGTCAGCCCTTGTCTTTTAATCCCATACTGGATAAGGGTAAAATCATAGATGTAGTAAAAGCAAAACCTGAGGGCTGCAGGCTAGGAAACTTTCAAATAAAAATAATCTGCTACGCAGATGATGCCGCTGACATTGCTGAATTAGAAGGTAAGCTTTAAACGGGAAGTCAATAAATATAACATGCTGATATGTATAAAGAAAATGAAATGCGTGACTTTTAACTACCCAGCGACACAAATCTCAAGCTATGGGGACCTATCAAATGACTCAACAAAGCAGCAATCATATCTGGACATGTAAGACACCGTATGGAAAAGTAACAATGTAATAGAAGAATTCAGGGTGTAAGATACACTGTAGCCTGTACTGGCTAATTTAAATTATTGTAGAAGATTAACGAGGCTGCTACAATTTGCCTAGCTGATACTGGCTCCAGGCAGCTCAGTTTGCCAAAGGCATCATTCTTACACTCAAGTTTTGTAACACAGAGAAAGCACATAGAATATATTTATAAGCTTATAATTTTGTTAACTATTAATACATAAAATTAAATTGTATTCACAATGACAAAATAAAATGTTATAACGTTTATAATCAAAATAAATCGGGTACTCTTCAGTCAGTGTAGCGGTCGGCTATCCTCAGGTGGTGTGTTGTTTTGAGACGCCATCAGTTTAAAGTAGGTCTCCTGTCTCGTGCGTTCATTTGACCTACTAACATAAAACTTGACAGCTTAGTGAAGACCGCGGACATGGCGGCAGTGCATAAACAAAATTCGATTTATTAACTTTCAAGCGGATGAAATGAAGGCAGAATTGCAATTAATAAAGTTTGTACCTGTTGTTGGTTGTGCTATCGGATATCCCACGTGTACGGAACGTGCGGTATCTTCAGACGGCTGCGTCGAGGTTATCTTGTTTATATTTGCTGTCAACTTCGGAACCTCTTGGAAATGCTGCAGCGTGCTAGTAAGCGCTTGTATTCGAATTAATACCGGGCTTCGAGGACTGCGGCCGTCGCAGAACGGCCTAAGAATTGAATTTGGACAAAATAGCGAACGCCGCCTTGTTCCAATGCAACCTTTCGCTGCAGGTAAATACAGGCTGGTTTTCAGGTCGCGAGCTCTGCGCTACGCTTGTGTTATGCCGTTAGGGTTGCAAATAGTGGTTTTAATAATGGAGGTCCCGTTGTTACGGCTTGGGGGAATTCACTGCTGGGAGCTAAAGCGTTCGCTGAGCGAATGAGACCTGGGGAATTATTTATGGGAGCGTCGTAGATGAGCCTGGATAGCTCCCCTGACAACGGGTCTAGGTGCAGGTTGACGGACAGAATCGTCGTCGATGAGCCTGGATAGCCTCTCTGACAACGGGTCTAGGTGCAGGTTAACTGGCAGGAATTTCCTCGAAGAGTCTACAGACCCTTCTGAGTAGAATTAGGTGAGGAGAAAGGTCCAGGAAAATTATGTCTTACAATGGCTCTGCTTCGTCTTTATATAGCCCTAGCTGGCGTAATCAGCGGTTCAATCCAGTTTATTGGAGTAGGGGATTCGTTCTTCGAATGCGCGGCGGTGTACCTGCGACGGTCCGCGGTGCGTCACTTATCGCTGTTCGAGCGGCCAAAGATGCAGCGCGCCGATTTCTAACGTGCTTGATGCCATGGGAGAATGCGTGAATTAATATTTAATTAACTAAAGTCGCTTTCGAGCTGGGCGAAATGTTACAACACAGATACACAGGAGAGGACGAGAGCAAACACGACTCCAACTAAAAGTCTAAAGACCCATCTAGATGAAAATATTATTAGAAAAATCAAGAGAATATAACATAACACAACATTCACTGTTGATAGATTGTAAAGAAGCATGTGACTATAAACAGAAAACTAATGATATGTGAACTAGGAATACACTCTAAAATAATCATACTGATACAAATAACGTTGATGAAACTGAAGCAATAATTAAAATACAAAGAATAATAATAAAAAAATCAAATAAATAGCAACGTAAAACAGGGCGGCAACTCACAACCAGCAGCAGCTATTATTTAAACTTACTGCAGAATCACGACTAAAAATAATACACAAATACGCAGACGATATGGTTATAATGAGTAGAAGAAAAAGAGATATGATATTTATGAAAAGGAGACAAGAAAATTAAGTTGGGAGATAAATGAAGAGAAGATGAAGTATGTGAGAAACGGAAACGAAGAAACTAGAGTAATACGAAAAGGATAGTAAGAAAAATAATGGAGTGGGAGCCAAGTGAAGTAAGAAACGGAGGAAGACCCAATAGAAGATGGATAGATAAATTAAAATAAGACTTGAGGAAGATAGAAAGATAGAAAAACATGGAGAGAAATAGTGGAAAAAACAAAACCTATAAAAATCTGTGAAGGAAAAGAGTAAGAATGTGAGGACTGATCCACCTCTATAATAAAGCTGGATCAAAAACATCTTTTGCGGTGTGGCTATAATACCAAGGCATTTAAATGGCAACAGAAGAAGAAGAAATATGATGACTCCGAAAGCTGCAAGGATAGTGGAATGAGCAATTGAGCATATCAATAGAATGGATGACAACGGGATGGCTCTGAATCGAGTAATAAAAAGAGCTTACAACAAAAAGAAGAAGAGCAAGTACAAAAATCGGAGCAATGAGAGTATTAACAATGTGAAAAACCGGAGTTGTTTCCTGATCAAGAAGTCTTCATTATTTTTTAATTATAAAGAGTGAACCTACATTATATATCAAAGATGAATGAATTAATGTAAAAGATGTGGATGAGCAGACGCATTGCCTTCTATAGTAAAATTTGAAAGTTTATTGTCTATCTGACCTGTGGCATTCAAAAGGCAAAAAAGCAGTTGGCTTATTTTAGTCACAATGAACAATGGTTAGTACCAATTTCATCATAAACTTGCTTGTTTTACTGTTTACAAGTGCCTGCAGAATTATGTTGCATTTTATTATAAATGATAGCGAGAAAATAGTGTTCATGTAAATTATCAGGTGCGAACAAACACTTGCTGGGTGAGACAAAATCTTCTGCAATACAATAAATGTGTAACTATATATATATTTCTGATAGTTTCTGTTGCACTGCTTAAAAATATCTAGACAATTTTAGGAATAAAATAAATGGAAGTGATTAAATCAGTGGTGTTTATGGCTGTAGTTAAGGATTATAAGTTTAATAAAATCGAAACTGAATTAAAAACAGTGCAGAAGTGATTGTATTAATTTGATCAAACACAAGTTAAGTTCAACAAGAATGTGAACTAAAACTTTTAAAAACCTCAGAAATACACGGGACGATCACACCAATGAACTGAACATATGGCAAACACTAACCTTAACTCGCCAATATTTTACATAACTAAGAGCTTTCACCAGTTCTGTTATATTGAATACTGCATAATATTATATTGTATGTTATTTCATTTGAAATCTTTGCATGAATTCAAAGGTAAAACGACTTACTCTAGCAATGAGATGAATGACAACTATAAAAACTATTTTGTTATTTACTTGAGACACAGAATTAATACAGTGTTTGATTACCACATTTTACTCACGCTTGTATAGAGAAATATCATAGCTTATAAACTCAGTTACTGATCTACGACTCTCAGTTTTCATGCCTATATGTAATGTTTTGAAGATTATTAGCAAAGCACTTTCGTGTAAAGTTTGTTTTCAAAACAAATTAATCGTTTTAAATGAAAATATTATTTAAACAGCAAAGAATTTTACCCTTGAAGACTATGAGAAATATGAATTACTTCATAAAGATGCTGTATAATATCACAAGAAATGCATGTTCGTGGTTGTACATGTAAGATGTGTTGCAGCAACTGCTGATGTATACGGGCAGAGGTGCTTCTAGTCGTAAACACAGGCGGTGATAGTTTAGGTCAGTGGTAGTCCCAGTCCAATGTAAATTCACACCGGTGGTAATCAAAGTTAGTGGTATTTCAGTTCAGTTGCGTTTCAGATGTATTTATCATAGTAGTAAACTAAGTTGGTGGTAATTCACATCAGTGGCAGTTCAAGTCTGCAAGTACACTATTAACTATACTACACTCAAATACAGTTTTTAAAAGAAATATTTAGGTTTTAATTACACGTAGAAAGTAACGTTATTATTAAAAAACAGGTGTGTGTATAATTGTATAATAGATAGGGAATCGGAAAATTACAAAAAGTCGGAGGCATTCTTAAATGCGGCTTTGATGCATTCGTCTTGAAATATATCTAATAGATCCTAATCTACTGTTTGACAATCCCAGAAAACTGATGGAACTGGTACAAATTATGAATTACTGAGATGGTAGAGGGTGCTGTTTTTAACATTGTGTGAAGATTTCTTTTGCATTTTTAGTGTGCATCAAATCTTTGCAATTTAGTTAAATAAGCAACTATAAAATATCATTCATTTCCAATATTTATACGTACAATTTTGAATTAAAAAAAAAACATGTTAAATGCGGGAACCGTAAAATACTCAGAGCTTTACCGCAGCCACAGTGGGGTACAACGGGAGCTGAAATGAAAGGGTTGTGGCACCCTTAAACGAAAGGTGACCATGGTCCTGGCTATCTTAAAATTTCGGCAGTGATTGGCGTGGATTAGGACTAGGCGGTGGTTATTTGTGTTAAAAATATGCACCTAATAATCGGGAAATACAAGTGGTCATCAGTCGTTCACTGTGACTAAAAAACAGGTCTAGCTAACTGTCAAAAAGCACTTACCTGTTGTGGCTTCTCGCTTGACAATCCTAAACTCAAAAAAAGAAACGAACAGGTTCGTTAGGAGTGAATAAAGCATAATTTACCAGTAGTAGCAGTAACAAGAGGTTTTATTACTAGTCAAAAATATAGCACAAGGCAATATTAATATTGTCAAACAATTTATACCTTGCATGCTAAACGCACAGG
The DNA here is from genome assembly GCA_940337035.1 of Agriotes lineatus. Classification (NCBI taxonomy): domain Eukaryota; kingdom Metazoa; phylum Arthropoda; class Insecta; order Coleoptera; family Elateridae; genus Agriotes; species Agriotes lineatus. Next base: position 143,941,903 of record OW679199.1, on the reverse strand, counting down.
TAATAAAACGGGCTCCAATTTACGAATCTAGAGCAAATAATACACAAGGTTATGATGTGTCAACCTAAAAAATATATAACAACTGGGTTGCAATGCAAACGCCCAGAAAGCTGCATTAATCAAGCAACAGAAAACTACGTTGGACATGACCAGAATGTAAGCTGAATGAAAAAAATACACAATTAAATAATGACTCAAAAATATCATAATGTGAGCAACCCAGATACAAGCATAATCTGCTTGCAGCTTCTAGCAAATACGGTAATCTAATTACCAGCTTAAACAAAAGCTAATATTTTATTTTAAACCGTGCGCGATAAATCTCAAAGGCCTTTGTGTTTAAACGTCGCATTATAACGTGGCAAAACACGCCAACTACCATTACAAAAATCCGCTGATATAAAGCTAGAGAGAGGCATGTGCTAGTACTCACTGCTGATCTATATTGGATATGTAATCAATTGGTCTAAATCCAGCATAGCGCCGTAAATGGGGCGCTCTCAAAGCCATCGCTGGTGAGTTCAGGGTCCTTGCCACGGGCCTGTTGTACTGAAACGCTGCAACTCGCGGGAATGCAGTCCATCCAGGACCACGCGTGTTAGCTCACGTACGGCGAAGGAAATTTACCTCTAACCATCAGAGAGGACGAGCACCAGAAAAGATGCCTGCGGCGGATGTGGGGCACGCCTGGATGAAGAAAAGGCCTGGAGAGCGTGCAAGCGCATGAAGAGCGGGCGTTAGATAACGACCCATAGAACGTATGCAGTTGGAATATTATTGCTTGTACTTAAGCCCGGAGGGCGTAAGCGACATTTCTATTGCTTTTTTAAGAAAGCTGAAATGCTTTCACCTGGATATTTATAGAATCAACGTGGCCATAAGGCCATCGACCGAACTTAACACACACCTCGTGCCTCGAGATACCAGGCGGAAGTCCCCGTCAAAATCGAACCCAGCGTGAAGTTAGCTCTACTCCGACCAGACTTATTTGCCTCTCAAAGAGAAATTAGGCTTCTAACGCTGAAATTAAAAAGGGCCGTTAATCCACATTATAAGGGCTGATCATCAATTACTGTATAAAACTTTTCTTTCGTATATGAAGATACCATTTACATAATCTTTTGGTTTCCTCTTGTTCTCGTCTTTTGCCAGTTCAGCATTATGTGCTATTCATGGCATTGTTCATTAATGTTTGTATCACGAAAATCACTGTCTGGTTTGGACACCACAATCACTAATATTTAAATTTTACAATTTCAGGACTTTATCGCGCAATGTATCTGGCACAATGATGATTAAATGTCTAGTAAGGATGCAACGGTGTTTAGGGTTATTATTATTATTATTATTCACTGTCATCATTTATGAGATCTATCGGTAACTTTCTTTTTAATCTATTGTGTAGCTGTTTTCTGCCTATATTATAATGTACTGCACCGCTGCATTGGTCAATATTATTATAAAAATTCTTTACAGACTTCGTTATAAACTCTTGTACCGTGGGAATACCTATTTCTCTGTGTATTTGGGAATTTCTAACAAACCACTGTGCATTTGTTATGATGCGCAACACCTTGTTTTGCAATACTTGCAGTTTGTTCATGTTAGTCTTTGAAGTTGCGCTCCATACGCTGCAACCATAGGTGAAGATCGGCCTAATAATCGAACTGTATATAAGATTTCCACACTCTATCCTGAGGGGTGACTTCTTGTTCAAAACTGGGTAAAGCATGCTTAGTCTAGCATATGACTCCGACAGCTTCTTATTAATGTGATAACTCCAGTTTAATTTTCGATCTAAGTAAATTCCTAGATAGCGAACGGCGTTATCTTTAGGATTCCAGGGTATAGAGGTGTTGTTGATGATTATGTTTGGTGGATCTTGAGGTCTCCGAAGGGTAAAAATTTTGCATTCACATTTGCTTGCATTTATTTTTAGACACCAGTTATGGAACCACAGATTTAATTGATCTACACTTGTTTGTAGTTTTCGTGCTGCTCGAGTAATGTCAGGGTCTTGAGTAATTATAGCTGTGTCGTCAGCATACATAGCTAAATCTGCATTGACAATTTCTGGTGCGTCCGACATAAAAAGATTGAAAAGGATGGGGCCTAATATGGACCCTTGCGGAACCCCTGCGTTAATGCTGCGAACTGATGAGTTATGCGAGTTGATTCTAACGTGGAAAGTTCGATGAGTGAGAAATGATTTTATGATCAACAGTAAGTAAGAGGGCGTGTTTGTGGTCATTAATTTATATATTAGACCAGCTGTCCAAAGACGGTCAAACGCCTGGGCCACATCTACAAATGCTACTAGAGTGTGCATTTTGTTTTCATATCCTTCCTCAATTTTCTCAGTAATGCGCAATATTTGATGAATTGTCGAGTGGGAACTTTTAAAACCGAACTGAAATTGTGGAAGTATGTTGTTTACCTCTAAAAACTTTTTCAATCGAGATTGGATGATTTTTTCAAGGAGTTTGGAAACGGTTGACAACAAGCTAATTGGACGATAATTTGCTGGATCATTGCGCTGCTTGCCAGGTTTAGGAAACAGTAGAATTACTGCATGCTTCCAGGTGGTTGGAAAATATCCAATTCGTAAGCAGGCGTTAAATATGGCTGTTAGAAACGCTATGGATTTGTTTGACAAATTTTTAAGAAGGATATTGGGTATCAGATCTATTCCAGGTGCTTTTCTTGTTTTAAGTGCTTTAATATATTGCTTGACTTCTAAAGGAGATGCTGGGTCTGTGAGTTCTATATCGTTTGTTCTTATGCTGCTTACTTCCTGTTCTACGTGGTTAATATGATTTACATTGTTGTCATCGAATGTAGTAGTAAATACGTAGTAAATCTTTTGGTTGTAGTACTTGAAAGCAGATGTTACATTCATGTTCATATAAACGATAACAAAATATTTAGTGTCTCGAATGAAAACTCTTTAAGTTTTCTCAAGTTTTTCCACACTGATTTTAACTTAAGATGTATCTTTGCAGCATATAGGAAGTGCCAGCCTGACGATTTCCACTGTGGATCTGAAGGCAACACAGGAAGGACTGTAGATCCGTGCATACCCAAGGAGAAACGATGCGATGGGTACCTGGACTGCCGTACCGGAAAAGATGAATTAGGGTGCCCAGGCGTTGCATGCAGACTTGACCAATTTCGGTGCGCAAATGGCCAGAGATGTATAGAAACCACGCAGAAGTGCGATCACAAAAACGACTGTGGCGATAATTCCGACGAACTTGGTTGCAGTAAGTATTATTCCATCTTTATTTATTTTTATTTAGTTAAAATGTTGGTTTGCTAATCTATCCATTTTTCGGCAACAGATTTCCCATTATGCCATGGCGGCCAGTTCAGATGTGCAAACCAGTTGTGTATCCCTATGGGTTTTCACTGCGACGGTTACCAGGACTGCTCCGATGGATCTGACGAGCAGAATTGCACAGTAATAGCCTGCCCCGACAACAAGTTCCTGTGTGCTAAAGGTGGTGCTAATGGAACACCGAAATGCATTGCAAAATCTCAGCTCTGCGACGGCAAACGAGATTGTGATGATGGTGCTGACGAAGAGACCGCTTGCTGTAAGTAAAAGCTAGACCCATCTAAACCATCAATCATGAAACCTCTATTTTGTTGCAGCTAAATCATCTTGTCCTTCACTTGGCTGTGATTACAAATGTCAGGCTTCGCTGACGGGAGGAGTCTGCTCGTGCCCCGAAGGTAGAAAACTAGGGCCCGACAATAGAACTTGCATAGACCGAAACGAATGTAACGAGTGGGGTTTCTGTGATCAGCTTTGTACAAATACTGACGGTAGCTACATATGCATGTGTGCTGATGGCTACATATTAGAGCATAGGAATAAGTGTGCGGCTCCAAATGCTAGCACCATGATGCTATTCTTTGCACATGACAGAAACGTGTACAGGATGAACCGCAGAGGAGAAGACGTTAAAATTATTGCTAACACTACAGGTGCCAGTGGACTTGATTTCCACTTTGAGAAGAACTTACTATTTTGGTCTGATATAAAAACAAGAAAGGTGTGTATCAAACTGATTAACTCTTACCAGATTAATGTTAACTTTGTCTTTTAGATCCATTCACAACAACTAAAAGACCCGGTAATCGGCCTGACAATGGTGCACGAGCTCGATATTATGCTACCAGGCACTTGGTCGCCAGTTGCATTGGCAGTGGACTGGATAGGAGATAAACTGTACGTGGTGGATTCCGTAGGTCAAAAAGTCGACGTTTTTGAGTTGACAGGTCGTTGGCACGCAGTAGTGCTTGGCTCAAATCTAACCAACCCAGCCGACATAGCACTCGACTGCCTTTTGGGCTACATGTTCGTAGCGGACAGTTCCCAAGTTTTACGAGCAAACATGGATGGTACAAACGCCGTTGCCATTGTTTCAGAGGCTGCGTACAAAGCATCCGGAATTACAGTCGATATAATTGCGAAACGGGTCTATTGGTGTGACTCGTTGCTGGATTACATTGAAACTGTCGACTATGAGGGCCAAAATCGCTTTCTGGTGGTTCGAGGACAGGCCGTGCCAAGTCCATCTCGTTTGGCACTTTTCGAAAACCGAGTTTACTGGACTGATGGCACCAAACAGGGAATTATGTCCGTTGATAAATATGAAAGCAGCTCAAGTATACAATCCATTTACCGCATGCGAGATATAAGGGATCCTCGTGCTCTAAAGGCTGTGCACGGTTTAAGCCAGCCGATGGTTACTAATCCTTGCGGTAACAACAATGGTGGGTGTCAGCACATGTGCATCGTTACTCACACCATGTCCGGACTGGGATACCGCTGTGCCTGTCACATAGGGTGGAGATTATTGCTCGACGAGCGGAACTGTGGCTTGGTCAGCGAGTTTCTGATGTACTCCCAGCAGCGGTTCATCAAGGGCAAAGTCTTGAATCCGGTGATAGAGGGATTTAGCGACGCTATGTTACCAGTTGTTTCGCGACGAGCTCGATTTGTTGGCTTGGACTTCGACGCAAGAGACCAGCACATTTACTACTCAGACGTGCTGCAAGATGTCATCTATCGGGTGCACCGAAATGGAACTTCCAGGGAAATAGTGTTAGCATCGCAAAATGAAGGGGTCGAAGGCCTTGCAGTGGACTGGATGTCCAAAAACCTCTACTACATTGACAGTCGTAAAGGAACGTTAAATATTTTGTCGACGAGAAATGTCACTTATCGCAGGACGCTTCTCAAGAATCTGAAGAGACCTCGGGCCATCGTTGTGCATCCAAACCGGGGCTACATATTTTTTTCTGAGTGGGATCGACCAGCGAACATTTCGAGGGCACACAGTGACGGCAGCAGTCTGATTGTTTTCAAAAATGTTACTCTCGGCTGGCCTAATGGTTTGGCTATCGATTTTGACCAAGATCGATTGTACTGGTGCGACGCCCTTTTGGATCATGTGCAACACTCTACCTTAGACGGAACAGATGTGAAAACAGTTAATTCGCGACTGATTCGTCATCCATTCAGCATAGTAATTTACAATAATTTTATGTATATAACCGACTGGAGACTGGATGCCATTATTAAACTTCATAAGTTAACTGGCGAACAGGAGGAAGTTATAATTAAAGAACCACAAACGAACAGACTATACGGTGTTAAGGTAAATTACAACAATTTATTAACTCCACACTATTAATTTTCTTACTTTCCAGATATACAGTGAAGCCGAACAAAAGATAGACATGTCCCAGCCTTGTTGGAATAACAACGGTGGCTGCCTCAAGCTATGTTTTGCTGTGCCACGCAACGACTCTCATGGTTTGTCGGCAAAATGCGGCTGTCCGTATGGCGAACGCTTGATGCCAGATGGACGCAGCTGCCAACCAGATCCCAGCCATGAACCGCCTGTGCAGGCATGCCCCCACACTTGGGACTTCACTTGCAACAATCAGAGATGTATACCGAAGTCGTGGGTCTGCGACGGTGATAATGACTGCTTGGATAACAGTGATGAAGAGCAAAATTGTACAAGTAAGTCAGATTAAATATATATACAGGTGTAGAAATTATTATTTAGTGTTGGTGGGGGAAATATATGATTAAATATATATGCGAATATAGATATTATTGTTGTTTAGCGCTGATAAAGGGAATTGTATGATTACGTATATTTGCGGGTATAGAAATGACAATTATTTAGTTTTGTTTGGGGGAATTGTATGATTAAATTTATTTACGGTTATAGAAATTATCGTTATTTAGTGTTGATAAAGGGAATTGAATGATTAAAAATATTTGCAGGTATAGAAATTATCGTTATTTAGTATTGATGAGGGGAATTGTATGATTAAATTTATTTACCGTATAAAAATGATCATTATTTAGTGTTGATAGAGGGAAATGCATGATTAAATATATATGCGGGTATAGAAATTATCCTTATTTAGTGGTGATGGGGAGAATTTTATGATTGAATGCATATGCAGGTGTAGAAATTATCCTTATTTAGTGTTCTGGCGGAGTAGAGGGGGGGAATTGTACGATATATACAGTGAGTCTACTTAAGTTGGCGCCATCTGGAAAACTTTGTTATTATAAGTTTTAGGAAAAAAAGTAATTCTTTATAAAAATCTCTGCTTTCGAAAACAATAGTATTCAGCTATTCACATTTGACATCGAACGTACAGGGTGTCCACAAATTGAAGAAGTTCCATAGGAATTTTGTGATCATTTCAATTTTAAATTAAATTTTGCAAATCTTACTTATAAAACACGTTATCTTTTATCTAAATTAAACAGTTATCATACTTTAAATGTTTATTGCTGATCCGTAACCTTTTACCGACGCATGCTAACGAATAATATGTAACAAGATCATTAATACTGAACGTTTTGTTGATTTACATGCATTGTTAAAATGTTACAGATTGGCGATTAAACACTTGAAGTATGATGACTGTTTAATTAAGATAAAAGATAACGTGTTTTACAAGTAAGATTTGCAAAATTTAATTTAAAATTGAAGTGGTCAAAAAATTCCTATCGAACTTTTTCAATTTGTGGACACCCTGTACGTTCGATGTCAAATGTGAATAGCTGAATATTATTGTTTTCGAAAGCAGAGATTTTTATAAAGAATTACTTTTTTTCGTAAAACTTATAATAACAAAGTTTTCCATATGGCGCCAACTGAAGTAGAAGTAGACACACTGTATATGCGGGTATAGAAATTAATGTTCTTTAGTGTTGGTGAGGGGAATTGTATGATTAAATATATGTGTATAATCTGTTCACGATGTTTCCTCTTCCCAGTAGACTGTTATTTGTTTTTATTAGGTTGCATGCATGCATTGCGATAGAAGTTAAACCGTGACATTTTTTACAACTGCTTGATTGACATTGTTGCAATTTTAATGTCAAATTTTATGAAATGAAACAAAAATTTAACTGGCAACAGGCCAAGCTTTAAAAAATCATAACCTCAAATTGAAAACAACATAACCCAATTTTGTAATGTCTAGTTATTTCGTATGTATACCAACAAAAATGTCACCCTAACATTGCCTGCTGGACGGATTATTTATGGGTACAGAAATTATTTTTATTTAGTGTTTGTGGGGTAATTGAAAACCAGTTTGCTGAACTCCGACCTTCGGAATATTTAGACTATATTCTTTAAAATATAATTTGAATTATTTTGTTGTTGTTGTAATGTGTTGTCAGCCAATAATTGTCTATTATTAGTATTTTTTGTATTATTTTTATTTATGATATAGCTGTCTTGTAGTTTTCCTACTGATATTGTTTTAATTCTCCATGTTGCAATTTTCAATTGAGATCCTCTTTTCTTTCTTGCTGTGGTAGTATTTTCGTGCATTTTTTGTTTCACGTTTACCTCAGTTCTTTCTACTTTTGTCTAATTTCTTTTGATGTGTAGATTTTCCCTTTTTTGTTTCCTCTTGTTCTTCCGTTTTAATTCCTAATATTTTAATTCTTCCATTTAGTTGCTCTTATCATCTTCCCATTTAGTTTCTTTTGCTATTTTCTCTGATTTTAATTTTTGATTGTTCGTTTTTAATTCTTTCATAATTATTTCTTTCATTTTTAAGTCATCCATCTCTTCTTTACTTGGCTCCTCCTTTCTCCTCTTGACTTTTTATAAGCTTTATCTATTTCCCCTTTATGGTTTCTTTTCTCTTTTCATCATTGCTATTATCATGTCTTTATGGCCTCTTAATTACAAAGGTTTTAATCTTGTGGTGGATTAATCCTTTTTCTTCAAATGTTTCTTTTGCAATTTTTCCTGTGCCTGCGCTTTCTCTGCAATTATCATTAAATCTGTTTTCACTTTCATCCGTTTGTAGATTGCCTTCTTTCATTTCTATTTTTCTGCCTTACCTTATATACTTTGTTTTTCTTTGGCTATTTGCAGTTCTTACGTTTTGCTCCACTGCCAACCTTGATTATTTTTCTCTTTAGTTATTATTGTTAAATCATCTGCATGCGCTAATGTTTTGCATTCTTGTTGACATATTTTACCTTTTAATTTTGAACTTGTTATTTCTACTACTGCTTCGGTGTGTGCCAAAGTCATTCAGATAAGGTTGATAACTTTGTGTGGTATTTCTAGTTCTTTTAATGCATTCATCATCGTCTTCCTGTTTACAGGCATATTCGAAATCTATAAAGATCATGTATAAATCTATATTATGTTCTCTTATTTTTTGTATGATGTATAATGTATATAGTATTGCTGGTAGTCTCTTAAAGATGTTCAGCATACTGTGTTAATCTGTAGTTTCATATGCTTGAAAATACTTTATACATTATATTAAGCAATTCCTACAGTTTTCCTTATTTTTATTATTCTTCAATTCCATTCTCTTGGTATTTTTTCTCTCTCCCTCTCTCTCTCGTATTAGTTTGTGTATTGGCTCCTGTAGTTTGTGCCCACCATATTTTATTACCTCTGTTACTAGGTGGTTGTTTCTTGTTGCTTTGTTATGTTTTGTTTCTTTTTATTGTGTTACATGCTCCCTTCTGTTTGATGCATTTACCTCATCATTATTATCCTCGTTATTGAGGATTGTGTCTGGTATTGTGACTGTTAGTTTCATTTAGTTGATCTTTTAATAGTTTCTGATAATATTCTTTCCATATTGTTTTTACATATTCGCATTTTGTTTTCCCTTCCTTTTACTACTGTTGGTTTATATTTCATTCCTTCAATAATTTCGTAATTTTTCTTCCTTTTATTCTCAATTTCCACTACTTTTATATTTAAACATTCTTCCTTTTCACTAGGTTATTGGTGTAATTTCTTACTTCTTTATAATGATCTCTATCAGTTTCATCTTTTGTGTTAAACCGTTGTAATCTTGCCTGGTTTTGTTTTTGCTGTTCTTTACACTGTCTCACGATTGATGCTTTATTTGTGTAAGATTTTTATCAGCAACATGAAAAAAAATATTCTGATTCTATTAATTCAACTTATACTGTATATTGTAGGTATGTGTTTAAGTAAGTGGAAGATCAGTCTTGGCTAAAATTGCACCTTTTGTATATGCTTTTGTGGTGCACAATAAAGTTTGTATTATTATATTTTTTTTTACCTTTTCTTTGTGCTGCATTCTGTTTGTTGGGTGTCTCTATGTTACTTTCTGGTGTGCTGAATGCTGAAATATTCTTCCTTTCTTACTTGTGCGTTGAAGTGTCCTAAAATTATTGTGTATCTTTCTTTAGTATTCCTTCACACAATTTTTCCATCCCTTCGTAGAACTGTTCTTTATATAGATGCATGAATTTATTTCGCCCTCTCCTTGCCATCTGACCTCTTGAACTGCCATTATAACTACTCTGAACTAAGTGATCTAATTCACTTCTTTTAATGTTTAGAACCCACTTGTGGCAGCACCGAGTTCCAATGCAGATCCGGCCGCTGCATCCCCATGACGTTCAAGTGCGATGCCGAAAATGACTGTGGCGATTTCAGTGACGAGAATGGCTGTGTAAACGTAACCTGCAGTTCGACCCAGTTCCAGTGCGAAAACGGACGCTGCATCCCTAACACGTGGAAGTGTGACTCGGAAAACGACTGTGGGGACGGCTCAGACGAGGGCGACCACTGCGCAGAGAAAACTTGCGCTTATTACCAGTTCACCTGCCCCCGCACAGGCCACTGTATCCCGCAGAGCTGGGTGTGCGATGGTGACGACGACTGCTTCGACAAGCAAGACGAACAGGACTGTCCCCCTATAACCTGTCTGCCTAGCCAGTTTAAGTGTGCCGACTTGCGGCAGTGTGTGCAGGAAAGCTACAAATGCGACGGAATACCTGACTGCAATGATGGCAGCGACGAGTTGGGCTGTCGTAAGTAATCCTGGTGGTTTTTTCGTTCATGTGCTGATGAGTTGTTGTAGCTTCAATCGCTCCCGACCAGTGTAATAGTGAAAAGCAATTCCAATGCCAGTCGTCCGGAATATGCATTCCTAGATCGTGGCATTGTGACGGAACCACTGACTGTGACGATGGCTCTGATGAACCGGAATCCTGTGGACAGATCGATTGCCCTTCAAAATTCTATAAATGCAACAATTCACATTGTATTTTCAAAGTAAGGATAGCATATTGCTTATATTGAGTTATTATTGTTATTAAATAATATCGGATCAAGTTGGCTGATTATGAATGAATTTATGTTATACAGTGTGTCCACCTCTCGAATAAGCCAAAAATATTTTGAATTGGAATTCCATTAATGGGAATTAAGACCTGCTTGGGTTGAAACTAATTTTAAGTATATTTTAAATTTTTTAAATCAAGCGGCCCTTGGAGGCAGTTAAAAAAATATTTTTAATTTAGATAAAGTGCCCTTTCTGTTCAAAGTATGATTAAGTATCATTAAGAAAAGTTGTTCAGAATGTAAAATTATGGCCGCTTGCAAAATTTCAGAAATATCGGCGTACTTTTATGAAGCCATATTTATTAGAAGAAATTGCAGTAATGAAGTAGCTTTTCGTTAATTTTTCTTGGATTTTTATCAATAGGAATGTGACTTTTTTGTGCGCATGTTGAATTGTCATCATCTTGTGATTTTCTGTTTCTGTTGAATTTTCTTCCACATGTAGTTGGATTTCTTTGATATAAAATGGTGTCTGATTTTTTCATCAAAATCTCGTGAATTCTGTAAGTACAATATTTTGCTTTCTTCAAAAAGAACTTTCTGAATTACAATTTACTAATCTGAATTACATTTGACGCTTGCTGAATTACAATTTACTAATCTGAATTACAAGTTACACTTTTCCAATTACAATTTACTAATCACAACTATAACTTACTCTTTCTGAATTTCAATTCATTAATCTGAATTAGAAATTACACACTGAATTACAATTTACACTTTCTGAATTTCAATTTACTAGTTTGAATTACAAGTTGCACTTTCCGAATTGCAATTTAATAATCTGAATTACAATATACTAATTTGAAGTTACAAGTTACACTTTCTGAATTACAATTTATTAATCTGAATTAGAATTTACACAGTGAATTACAATTTACACTTTCCGAATTACAATTTAAAAATCTGAATTACTATTTACTAATCTGAATTACAAGTTACACTTTTCCAATTACAATTTACTAATCACAACTATAACTTACTCTTTCTGAATTTCAATTCATTAATCTGAATTAGAAATTACACACTGAATTACAATTTACACTTTCTGAATTTCAATTTACTAGTTTGAATTACAAGTTGCACTTTCCGAATTGCAATTTAATAATCTGAATTACAATATACTAATTTGAAGTTACAAGTTACACTTTCTGAATTACAATTTATTAATCTGAATTAGAATTTACACAGTGAATTACAATTTACACTTTCCGAATTACAATTTAAAAATCTGAATTACTATTTACTAATCTGAATTACAAGTTACGCTTTTCCAATTACAATTTACTAATCACAACTATAACTTACTCTTTCTGAATTTCAATTCATTAATCTGAATTAGAAATTACACACTGAATTACAATTTACACTTTCTGAATTTCAATTTACTAGTTTGAATTACAAGTTGCACTTTCCGAATTGCAATTTAATAATCTGAATTACAATATACCAATTTGAAGTTACAAGTTACACTTTCTGAATTACAATTTATTAATCTGAATTAGAATTTACACAGTGAATTACAATTTACACTTTCCGAATTACAATTTAAAAATCTGAATTACTATTTACTAATCTGAATTACAAGTTACACTTTTCCAATTACAATTTACTAATCACAACTATAACTTACGCTTTCTGAATAACAATTTATTAATTTGAATTAGAATTTACTCACTGAATTACAATTTACACTTTCTGAATTTCAATTTACTAGTCTGAGTTACAAGTTGCACTTTCCAAATTACAATTTAATAATCTGAATTACAATTTACTAATTTAAAGTTACAAGTTACACTTTTCGAATTACAATTTACTAATCACAACTATAACTTGCGCTTTCTGAACTAAAATTTATTAATCTGAATTAGAATTTACTCACTAAATTACAATTTACACTTTCTGAATTTCAATTTTCTAATCTGAATTACAAGTTGCACTTTCCGAATTACAATTTAATAATCTGAATTACAATTTACTAATTTGAAGTTACAAGTTACACTTTTCGAATTAAAATTTACTAATCTTAACTACAACTTACGCTTTCTGAATTACAATTTATTAATCTGAATTAGAATTTACACACTGAATTATAATTTACACTTTCTGAATTTCAATTTACTAGTCTGAATTACAATTTTTATTTTCCAAATTACAATTTAATAATATGAATTATAGTTTACACTTTCTGAATTACAAGTTACACTTTCCGAACTACAATTTACTAATCTGAACTAGAAGTTACACTATCTGAATTATAATTAATTAATATGAATTACAAGTTACACTTCCGAATTGCAATTTATTAGTCTGAATTACAAGTTACACTTTCCTAATTGAATTTTATTAGTCTGAATTACAAGTTACACTTTCCGAATTTCAATTTAATAATCTGAACTACAACTTATGCTTTCTAAATTACAATTTACATTTTCTGAATTACAAGTTACACTTTCCGAATTTCAATTTACTAGTGTGAACTACAATTTACGCTTTCTGAATTGCAATTTATTAATCTAAATTACAAGTTACATTTTCTGAATTACCATTTTTACTTTCTGAATTACAATTTACTAATCTGAACTATTTACTAGTCTGAATTACAATTTACACTTTCCGAATTACAGTTTACTAATCTGAATTACAATATACACTTTTTGAATTACAATTTACAATGTCTCAATTTCAATTTACTAATCGCAACTATAACTTTCACTTATAAATTACTAGTTATACTTGCGAATTGCAATTTATTAGTCTGAATTACAAGTTACACTTTCCGAATTTCAATTTAATAATCTGAACTACAACTTTCTAAATTACAATTTACATGTTCTGAATTACTAGTTACACTTTCTGAATTACAATTTACTAGTGTGAACTACAATTTACGCTTTCTGAATTGCAATTTATTAATCTAAATTACAAGTTACATTTTCTGAATTACCATTTTTACTTTCTGAATTACAATTTACTAGTCTGAATTACAAGTTACACTTTCTGAATTACAGTTTACTAATCTGAACTATTTACTAGTCTGAATTACAATGTACACTTTCCGAATTACACTTTACTAATCTGAATTACAATATACACTTTTTGAATTACAATTTACAATGTCTGAATTTCAATTTACTAATCGCAACTATAACTTTCACTTATAAATTACTAGTTATACTTCCGAATTGCAATTTATTAGTCTGAATTACAAGTTACACTTTTTGGATTGCATTTTATTAGTCTGAATTACTAGTTACACTTTCTGAATTACAATTTAATAATCTGAATTACAATTTACTAATCACAAGTATAACTTACACTTTCTGAATAACAATTTATTAATCTGAATTAGATTTTACACACTCAATTACAATTTACACTTTCTGAATTTCAATTTACTAGTCTGAACTACAACTTAACGCTTTCTAAATTACAATTTATTAATCTGAATTAGAATTTACACTTTCTGAACTACAGTTTACTAATCTCAATTACAAGTTACACTGTCTAAATTACAATTTGCTAATCTGAACTGCATCTTATGCTTTCTGAGTTACAATTTATTAAAATAATAAATTATAATTTATACTTTCTGAATTACAATTTACTAATCTAAAGTACAACTTACACCTACTAGTAGCTCTGTCCAAATTATGATTTGCTATTCTGGACTTCATCTTACGCTTTCTGAATTACAATTTAAATTACGAGGGTGGGCTGAAATGTAATGCACACATACTTGTAGAATGCGAACGAAATCATCTACAGAGACACACATGGTTGCATTCAGAAGCTACATCCCTCCTCGATGCGCATGCCATGTTTGAAGGAGTTTTGTTCACCAATTTGTTTTTTAGTAGCGAAAGTATGGAGACGTGTTCTCGTACTATGTCAACGCATTTCTCGCTGTCCTATTTTATTATTTTGTTTTATAATTTTTTGTTCAAATTTTCTTAATTTCGCCGCAGTCACTGTTCTTTAATTTCTTAGGAATTCCTTAATTTCAAGTATGATATTTTTTTTTAATGAATTTCGCCCCTGTGATAATTATATATTTTTCTTTTCTTTCCTGGCTTTCCATATTGCACCTCAATATTTAAATTTCCTAGTTCTGTTTCTTCTCTATTCCACTTCACTTTCTTCTTTAGCGTATCCTCTTTTATCACTCTTACCACTTCTCCATATTGTTGTTCATTTATACTATTTATGGTCTTGTTTATGTTGCTTGTGTCCGATTTTATTTCTTGGATCGCTTTCTTGTTGTCGAATGCATGAATGCACACATATTAAGGTATAGCATAATACTCTAGGGATTATTTAATAGGATGTTCCAGTTTTATAGCTTTGATTGAGTACGATTAACTTTTGCTGCTTAAATTTTTCAGAATCATTGTCAGTATTATGTAAGTCTTCAAAGAAAGAATATGCATAATGATTGAACATATATTTCTTTTCAACTGTAATCTATACATATATAAAGGAAAGTCATAACCCCGACTAATCAACGCAGAGCCGAAACCACTGGTAGTAGAAACTTAAAATTTGGGTGCAAGGTTTAATTTGTTACGTAAGGTAGTGCTAAGAAGCGATTTTTTGAAATTCGACCCCTAAGGGGGTGAAAAGGGGTAAACTGTGTTTTCACGAATTCCTCAATATCTCTTACACCCGATAAGATATCAATTTGGTGTTTACTTGCAAAGATTACCAATACAAATACCTAGAAACATATTTCAGGATTTTGCCTTAATCAACCCCTAAAGGTACAAATCTGGATTGGGAGTGAATTAAAGAAACCTTCGTATCTCCTATGTTTATTGAGTTAGAACATTCTTTTTTTGGCATATAGATGTATCTTTAAAATATTTAGATAGGGGTGTAAGGGAATTTGAAAATTTTAACTCTAAAGGGGTAAAAGGAGGAAAAACTGAAAAGGGGTAAGGGGTTAAAATTATTATTTTTTTGCTGTGAGTTCCATTTCACAATAAAATGGGTTAAAAGCGGTTTTTTTTATTCCGCCCCTACGGGGGTGAAAAGGGGTAAAATGTGTTTTCACAAGTTCTTCAATATCTTTTACACCCGAGGAGATAGCAACTTGGTTTTTACTTGAAAATATTATCAATGAAAATACCTAGAAACGTATTTTAGAATTTTGCCCTAATCAACCCCTAAAGGTGCAAATCTGGATTGGCAGTGAATTAAAGAACCCTTCATATCTCCTATGTTTATTGAGTTAGGACATTCTTTTTGGCATATAAGAATTTCTCAATATTTCATAAGGCCCTATAATGTAACAATTTGGTTTTACTTAGAAAGGTTACCTATATAAGATCCTGAAAACGTAATTCAGGATTGTGCACAGATCGACTCCTAAAGGTGCGAATTTGGTTTCAGGGGTAAATTATTGAACCTTTCGTATTTCATGTGGTTCCTGATAATCATGGTTTTTGGGCATATGTGTGTTTTTTAAATCTTTAAAAAGTGGTTTAAAGTTTTTATTCTAAATTTCATTGTGAAAGGAGTAAAAATGGGGTAAAAGTAAAAAAAAGTTAAAAAAGAGGTTAAAGTTATTGATGTTTTTCCGTGTGTCCAGTTTAGAATAAAATAGAAGGATTTCCGAAATTCCATCTCTAAGTGGTGGAAACTGGTATGTTGCTACAATTTATGAATACAACATTTAATAAGTACATCTATTATTTTTAATCTCATTGTTATACTAAACCTATAGTTTTATTAATCTATATAAGGAGAACGACAATTACATACACATTTCCAGGGGATACGTGAAGCATAAAAGGGTTATGGAGAACTTTCTTTGGAAGAATATTATTTCCTTTTTACCTTCAATATTGTTTTGCAGCGTTTGTTAGTTTAGCGTATTGAGTGAGAGAGGAGGGGAGCATTCTAGAATTCGTTTAAGATTTAGAAGAAAAAACATTTGTAGTCCGTACGAAGAACGGGTATCTTGCTAGTATTAAATATTTATGTAAGTAGGTATTTACCCATTTTATACAAAATAATTAAATTCACCATGGATGATGGATTACGTGCACTCTGTAAGTGACATCACACTTATGATGCTCGTGCTTTGGAGTACATCTAGACATAACAACTTTTGTAATAAACACGGTTTCATAAAAATAAGCCAAAATTTCTCAAAATGTGTATGAGACCATAGTTTTACATTCCAAATAACTTTTTTAAGGATGTTTGGCCGTATTTAGAATGGAAAAGGTATTTTACTTGAATAAATAAGGTTTTTTCATCTACTGCAAAGGCCTCTTTGATATGAAGAAATCAATAATACATTTAAAATTCGTTCTAAGCCAAGCAGGTCGTAATCCCCAAGCATTAAATTGGAATTTAAACATTTTTTGTTAATCATACCTATTGAACAGCTGTATAGTGTATATGTTTATATGAAACCACGATAAATTAAATGGAACTCATAGTTAGTCATGCCTAAAAAATTACGAACATCTTATACTTAATATTTATTCTTTAACATAGGCCTATATCTGTGATGGTAATGACGACTGTGGAGACGGGTCAGATGAAAGTGTGGAACATGCTTGTGGTAGACCGCCATTTAGGTGCCCCGAAGGTGAGTGGCAGTGCCCTGGAGTCACAGAACGATGTGTCCCACAAGACAGTGTCTGCAATGGAAAGCTCGACTGTCCCAACGGAGCAGACGAAGGCCCTGGCTGTGACTTGGGAGAATGCCAACACCAAGCCGGCTTGTGCTCCAATGGTTGCAAACAAACCCCTCAAGTAAGTGCCTCGCATTAGTCTAATCCCTAATATTGTAACATTAAATATTTTTAGGGTGCTATGTGCACGTGCCCCAAAGGGGAAGCGCTGGGAAATGACAGTTACACATGCGAAGACTTGGACGAGTGCAGTCCCCCAGGACTGTGCTCACAGAAGTGCACAAACATTAAGGGATCCTACTTTTGCAGCTGTTCTGCTGGCTACATTTTGGAACCCGATAAGCATATGTGCAAAGCGTATAGTAAGCTATCGACACTTCTCTTTGTGCAATAATGTGCATTTGACGATTTCACAGATCACAGTTCCGCTTTCCTGATCATATCGAACCGGCATTCCATCTTAGTGGCTGACTTAAATGACCAAGGCCTGGAAAGAGTTCCCATAATTGTAGAAAACGTTGTTGCAACCGCTGCAAACATGCAGACTGGTACAATCTTCTGGTCAGACATGAAACTGAAGAAAATCTCTCGTTTGGACCGCAACAGCGAGCCAGTGGAAATTATCTCGACAGGCCTGGACCTGGTGGAAGGCCTGGCATATGACTGGATCGGTGGCAACATTTACTGGTTGGACTCAAAACTTAATACAATCGAGGTTGCCAAAGAGAACGGAAGTAACAGAATCGTATTGGTCAAGGAAAACATCACCCAGCCCAGAGGCATGTGCCTGGATCCCAGTCCTGGGTAGGTTAATCACGTAGTTTTTGTAAGTGCATACTAGAATGTTGCTTTTTAGTGCCCGTTTGCTCTTCTGGACGGATTGGGGCGAAAATCCCAGAGTCGAAACCGTCGGCATGGATGGCAACAATCGTTCCATAATTATTAACACGAAAATTTACTGGCCGAATGGATTAACCCTGGACACTGCCAACAGACGAGTGTATTTTGCTGATTCCAAATTAGACTTTATCGATTTTTGCAATTACGACGGCTCAGGCAGGCAACAAGTTCTTGCGGGGAGCCACTACTTGCTCCATCCTCACTCCTTAACCTTGTTTGAAGACACCATGTACTGGACCGATCGTCAACTCAATCGTGTCCTGTCTGCACACAAATTTAAAGGTACCTAGCTTTTAATTCTGCAGCCAAGGCCAAGTTATTTAAAGCATTTTGTTGCAGGCAACAATCAGAGCGTCGTGTCGCATTTAATATCGCAACCTTTAAGCATCCTGGTGCACCATCCGTCCCTGCAACCTGTTTCAGAGAATCCCTGCCAGAACGTATCCTGCCAGCAGCTGTGCCTTTTGGCGGCAAATCCCAAGGGTTACACCTGCAAGTGCAAGCCTGGGTACCGAACCACTGATGAAGGTCGCTGCATCGAGGAGGAGAAGCCGTTCATTATGATCATGCGTGGATCCCAAATTATTGACGTGTCTTTGACTTCGGGAGATATGACGACTGGTTTCCTTACTCCAATTGTAGGCGTTGACAATGGACTGCAGATTGATTATGACCGAAAGACCAACACCATTTTCTGGGTTGAAGGGAAAGAAGATGATGATGAGAATGTTAGTATCAATTTGATTTATGTTCTATTGATTAAAATTAGATCATTATATCAATGAATTATAATATTTTCCAAGTATCTAGGATGTAAATTTTTTTTTTGTTAATTTTCACAAATGTAGAGATATCGATTTGAATTTTGGTATACATACTTACTATTATATACTACGCTAATAGGAAAAAATTCATAAACTAGACTTGACTGTAAAGGGCACTTTACCTAACTTTCAAAACTTTTTTTTAGCTCTAACTTCGTTATCTGCAACATTTTTTAAAATTTTAGGTTTTTCTCTGAAAGAAAATTAAAAAGCACTCTTAGTTCTTAAGCCTAAAAGCAACCGTTTACCGTAAAATGCCCATCAAAGGTTTTTGGTTGTCATTAAGATGTGCATTTATCAAGTAGCCATGATCACAAAAACAATGGGTAATGATTGTAATCTAATAAACAACAACAAGAAATCAATTAATGACGTTGGTGACATCATGTTTTTGTGTTTTGTGCTTACGAAAATGCTGCGACATAACGAACCTTTCAGCATTGGAGAATTCGTTATGTAGCGGCATTTTCTTAAACATAAAGGAACAAATTCTTATGTCACTAATGTCATTAATTGATTTATCATTGTTTTTTACTAGATGACCATTGTTTTTGTGATCATGCCTACTTGATAATTATTATATGTGTTAGTGACAACCAAAAACCTTTGATAGGTATTTTAGGTAAACGGTTACTCCTACGCCTATGAAGTAAGAGTACATTATTTTTGTGTATTTTAATTTTCTTTCAGATAATAACCTAACATTTTAAAAAATGTTGCAGATAACGAAGTTAGAGCTAAAAAAAGTTTTGAAAGTTAGGTAAAGTGCCCTTTACAGTCAAGTCTAGTTTATGAAATTTTTTCTATTAGTGCAGTATATAATAGTAAGTGTGTATACCAAAATTCAAATTGATATCTGTACATTTATGGAAATTAACAAAAAAATAGAAATAAAAAATTGAACTTCAAGGCCCTATAACTTCTTACTGAAGGGACTTTGTACTAAGGTATATTAGGTTTAATCGATTTATTATGACGTAAGGAATCTATGGCTAATCGGTGTCCCATTCTTTTTGAGACACCCTGTATAATAAACAGAAACGAACAGTTTTAGGCCTTGGATTGGTTCACTATTTTCTCTCTTTTGCGATCTCCATCCAGTTTTGAATTCATTTTTTTAAATCTTCTTCAACTGCATCAGTCCACGTTGTTCTCAGCATTCCTTCTTCTCTTTTTCTCTATTGCAGTATGAATTTTGTTGCTCATTCTCCCCTGTGTATCAGCTTTTCCACAGCTTTTATTTAGTTTTTTTCTAAGTGTCAAATCACACCCTTGCTTAAAGTCTATAAACATTTTGTGTTTGTAACACTTTAACTGTTTATTTTATGGTAAATATTTGATATACTGCGGATATGTCAGTTCTGAAGCCGCGCTAGTAGTTTGTTATAACTTTTTCTTTGCATATACCAATTTTCTCTTTTATGAGGGTTGCTAGTATGTATTTTGCATGTTGCCTGTAGCTCGTTTTACTTTTGAAGAGTAAAGACATATCGGATGCCGCTCTAGCAGTGATATCTAATACGAAACCGCGAGTACGTGCAAAACGAAGCGAAGTGTGATAAGGAACTCTGCCGAGATAGTGCAACCGCTGAAGAATGCGATTGTACTCCGCCCGGTAAGACAAGCTAATCATTTTGCAGCAGTGCAATTATGCACACAGCAACAGAATGAACGACCTCATGCCAATGCATCGACCTCCAACACCAGCTGAGGCTTCATTAGCTCAGCAAAATCTGATTCTCGTCCAGGAGAACCAATTAAAAACTCAAAATGAGATTAATTTATGGAATGCTTGGCAACAATCCCGTGCAACTATTGAAACTCTGAAAGGGAACATCAACCAACTAATGCTAAGGGTAAATAGCCTCGAGAAACCAGTGGCGTCACCAAATGCCAAGCAGGAAATAGAAAATAAAATTGAATATCACACGACGAAGAAGAGCTAGCAAAAGAGACGGACTGGATAGTTCAGAAATCTAGGAAAAATAAAAAACAAAAAGCAGTTTCATCCCCTGAAACCTCTCCGCAACAGCAACCATCGACTTCTAAACAGCCAGACAATAAGTCGAAGGAGAAGAAAGTACCTTTACCACCACCAATAAATCTGGTTAATATTAAAAATTATGAAACCGTGTATGAATTAGTACAAGCAGCAAATATTGATTATAGGATAACTGCCCTGAATAACGATGTCTATAAAATCAATGTACCAGACGAAACGCAATACCGTAATTTAATTGCAACTTTACGTGCTAATAACATTGAGTATTATACCCATGAAGACAAACAGAACAGACCTATAAAAGTCATGGCCAGAGGCATGCACCCGACATGCCCAATAAATATGATAATGGAAAACTTGAAAGAAAAAAGATTTAAAATATTAAGTGTCACTAACATTATGAAGAAAGTGAAAAATGAAGATGGAATCACCACGAAACCATTGCCATTACATATGTTGGCTTTTGACAAATCAGAAGCTATTAAAAAAAAAACAACCCTCATTCCACAATGCAAGAAGTGTCAAGCGTATGGGTACACCCAATCCTTCTGCAAAAAGAAGCGAGGTGTGTAAAATGCGCAGGACGTCATCCTACTAAAGACTGCAAGTTAGCCAAACTTGAAAAAGCAAAATGCGCTAACTGTGGAGAAGCACATCCAGCAAACTACAGGGGCTGTATAATTGCAAAGGAACTCCAGAAGCGGAGAGAAAAAACTCGACAAGAAAGAAAACGTAACAACCCAAGTACAACTAAAGTTCAAGAAACAAGAATAGTAGAGAAAACTCAACAGAATTTTCCTACCCTACCAAAGATTGTTCCAGTAAAACAAAGCAACGCAACAGGTGGTAGCAGCTACGCGCAAATGGTAAAGAACAAGCCGCAACAAGGCACGACAGAAGAAACAAAACTGGATGCAATAAATAACATGTTGCAGACAACTTTAGGCAAAATCAACAAACAAGACGAGTCCATCAAAACTATATTAAACAGAGTTGCAAAACTTGAAACCAGCAATAAGGCAGCAGCCAAAAGCAAGAAATAGAAATGGCGACTATCAGAATAGCTGCTTGGAATGCAAATGGACTTTACAACACGCCCATGAACTAGAAGTATTCCTTTGGGATAAAAAAATAGACATTTGTCTAATTTCGGAAACACACTTTACCAAAGAGAACTACCTAAAAATAAAAGGTTACAAATTATACATTATACCACACCATCCATCCAAACAACACAGCTAGGGGAGGAGCGGCGGTAATAATAAAGGACAATATCAAGCACTATGAAGGTTCTAAATATGAAACCAGTGAGATACAAGCAACAGCTGTAAAAGTCTTTACAAAATCCAAGGATTATACTGTTGTTGCAATATACTGTCCACCTAGATATGCGTTAGAAAAAAAGGATTACCTCAGACTCTTCCAGACATTAGGAGATCACTTCATAATTGGAGGCGATTTTAATGGTAAGCATACCTTCTGGGGATCGAGACTCATCACCACCAAGGGCAAGCAACTGTACGAGGCAATCAAGTAAGCTAAATGTATATGCCAATCCACTGGCAAGCCAACATATTGGCCATCAGATGGCAATAAAATACCAGATCTAATTGACTTCTTTGTACTGAAGAGCATATCAACTAATTACATCAGTATTGAAGACAATTACGAACTGTCATCAGATCACTCACCAATTATCTTGACGTTAAGTGAGACGATCATCAATAAATCACAGCTACCATCGCTAACGAACAAAGGGACAGATTGGGACGTATTCAGAACAGAAGTAGAAGGACGTATCCAGTTAAATGTCCCATTAAAAACAACTGATCAAGTAGACACAGAAGCAGAATTATTCATAGTTAATCTACAACAAGCAGCCAAAAAAGCACCAGGCTACGATCTAATAAGTGGTCAAGTGCTTAAAGAACTGCCAAGAAAGGGCATAATGAAACTTACTCACCTATTCAACGCCGCTCTGCGATTACAATACATACCGATGCAGTGGAACATAGCGGAAGTTATTATGATACCAAAACCAGGAAAACCACCCAATAAGAAAACATTATATCGACCAATCTCGCTACTACCAATCGTATCCAAATTGTTCGAGAAGCTGCTCTTAAAACGCCTCAAACCAATTATTGAGGAGAAGCAATTTATCCCGAACCATCAATTCAAGTGCATCTCATCACTGATGTAATTGAAAAATCTTTAGAAGAAAAAGAAGTTTGTTCAGCAATATTTCTAGACGTAGCCCAAGCTTTTGATAAAGTGTGGCACGAGGGTCTACAATATAAGTTGGAAAAGAATCTACCCAAGCAAATGAGTCGGATTCTCAAATCATACATCTCCAACCGTCACTTCAGGGTAAGATACGGCGAAGAATACTCAGAATTAAAAGACATCGGGGCAGGAGTACCGCAAGGGGTAGTGTTCTTGGACCAATCTTGTACTTGCACTACACCAGCGATATCCCTATGAGCGATGGAGTGAAGACAGCTACTTTTGCTGACGACACTGCATTGCTGGCTACAAGTAACGAGATAGATGCAGCGACAAACAAACTGCAAACAGCCGTCAACAACGTCACTAGTTGGACTAAGAAATGGAGGATTAAATTAAATGAAGTCTACTCACACAAACTTCACCAACAAAAGAATTGATTACTTACCCATAGAGATCAATCAGCAAACAGTTCCATACGCTAACACAGCGAAGTACCTGGGCATGACACTCGACACCAAGCTCAGGTGGAAAGAACATGTCAAGAAAAAACGTGAAGAACTTTGCATTAGATTCAAAAAGATGTGGTGGTTACTTGGAAGACATTCCGAGCTATCCCTGCGTAATAAGTTACTGTTGTATAAACAGATTCTAAAACCAGTTTGGGTCTACGGCGTGCAACTTTGGGGATGCACGAAGAAATCTAATGTCAAAATTATACAAACCTTCCAAAACAAAGTACTTCGTAGCATTGTCAATGCTCCTTGGTACATCAGAAATGATGACATCCATAAGGACCTAAAAGTGCCTATGGTCAATGAAGAAATCAAACGGTTCGCGAAAAAACACTAAACTAGACTACACGAACATGTGAATGTCGAAGTGCTACAAGTACTCGACAACAATCAGCTTACTCGTAGACTAAAAAGGCTAAAACCCTTCGAGCTAGTGTAAGTGAAGTGAAATGAATTAAGGGCAATCTAAAACATGTGAAAAGAGTGTTTTAAACCATACGTGGAGTGCGCCAGTGGGAACACATCCATCAAACGTTAAGACTTGCTTAGATGTAAGGTAACTTAGACTTAAGTAAGCATTTGTTAAAATAAAATTGCTAGATAGTTATTAACTAGTTGCAATGTATGCGCCAAGTGTGTAAATAAAAAAAATAAAAAAAATGTTGCCTGTAGAAGGGCTATGTCTTTGTAGTTCCCACAAATTGTTTTGTCCCGCGTTTTGTAAATTGGTGTCACTATCTACTAGAAGTCTTTCAGTTTGTAAAGTACACCGCGTCATAGATGCGCTCAACGCTAGAAACGTCCGGACAAGTCCATTACCTTCAACAAGGTGATTTCCGTTGTTGTATTCACTTCATTGCTGTTCGTCGTGTGATTTTGTTTTCTCGTGTGTTTATCAAAGCTTAACTCTTACTTTTTACTTTTCGCTTTTTAAAACACTACTTTTCAGAACTAAACAGCTAGGATTGGGATTATTTTCATGTAAGTAAACATTTTCGTTTACAGTACGAATTTGAGGTTACGATTACCATACACGCCTCGAGTAAACCCATTGCTACGCCACTGATACCGGCTATTGACGCATAACTGTAGCCACGCCTATGTACTTTGTGCTTTGATGCCACTTTAGTTTTGACCATTCTTTTGGCATCCTTTCTTCTTCCCATGTAACTTTTATTTTCAATATTTAAGCACCTCTCCACTAATTTTGTTCTCCCATGGGCTTTTGTTATTTTTCATTTGTTTGATAATCCTCTTTATTCTTCTATGGTTGATATGCTCACTTCTTGTTGATCTTGTAGCTGTTTCTGTTGGATCATCTTTCTTGCTATCTATAAATTTTTTCTCATTCTCCTTTTTTATTCTTACAGTATGCTGTGTTGCTCCGGCATCGTAGTTTCTGTTTCTTTATGTCTTGATGGAGGTTTCTTGTTTCTATGTTTGTATGATTTTCTGCTTGGTGAAAGTGCAGAGGAAATACAAAGTCTTTTAGAGAGGTTAGAAGATGTGAGTAGTGAATATGGATTGAGCATCAACTATAATAAAACAAAAATATTAATAGTGGAACGGGAACATAACCACCACCCAGAAATTCGCAGAATGGGCAAGTGCGAAGTAGCCTCGCATATGATCTACTTGGGCTCTCTAATTAACAACTCCGGTGACTGTGGAACAGAAATTAGACGCAGAATCCAGTTGGGCAGAACAGCTATGACCCAACTATCCCGACTTTGGGCCGACAGAAACATCAGCCGCAGTGTTAAAATAAAACTCGTACAAACCATGGTGTTTCCAGTTTTCCTATACGCAGCGGAAACATGGACCGTGCGCGAGGCTGACAGACGAAGGATTGATGCCTTCGAAATGTATTGTTGGCGCAGAATGCTCCGTATTCCCTGGACAGCGCGAAGAACAAACGCATCAGTGCTAGATGAAATAAAGCCACCTCAAAGACTCTCCGGTATCGTCTATGCGAGAATACTTCAATTCCTGGGCCATATTGCTCGCCGTCAAGATAATATGGAGAAGACCATCGTCCAGGGAAAACCATGCGGTAAACGGCCAAGAGGAAGATCTCCTCTGAGGTGGTCAGACATAACAAAAAGAGTGCTACACGAATCACTCGGCAGCGCTATGGAAATGGCCCAGCACAGGGAAACCTGGAAAGCACTAGTAAAGGGTAGTGTTCATACATTGAATGTATAAATGATGCTGAATCACAACACATCAGTAATGATGTCATGATTAATGATGATGATGATTTTCTTCTATCTTCTATATTTTTCTTTATTATGTGTTCTTTTCATTCTCCTGCAGATTTAATTTACTTTTATTTTTCATTCATATTTCTTTATATATTCTTCTTGCCTTATCATTTCTTGCCTGACTTTTTTTCTCCTACTGCTTTGGTACTCATCTTTTTCTGTTTGTTACAATGGCGGACAATAAATTTAGGCCTGCCTGTCATTCGCTTGGCACGGATTATGTTGGTGGCACTGCAAGTCTATGGCAAATTCGAGGTTAGCAGGTTAGGTTTTGCGTCAATCTGTGTCAAAACTGACGCAAAACCTAACCCGATAACCTCGAATTTGACATAGACTTACAGTGCCACCAACATAAACAGTGCCAAGCAAATGACAGGCCGGCCTAAATTTATTGTCCGCCATTGTACTTTCTCCATTTTTAAACAAGGTGAAGTCTTCCACGTGTGTTGTCTCGCTTCTCTTTTTGTTTTGTTTTTTGTATACCTTGCGACATTTTTTACTGCAAGTCTTTATAATAAGAGATCAATAAAAAAACCAATTAGGGCAGGCTGTGATATGTGTTATACGTTTGGTAGTACTGAAGTGTATTGTCACTCTATGTCAAATTCGAGATTAGTAGGTTAGGTTTTGTTTGTTGTTTGACACAGACTGACGTAAAACTTAACCTGCAAATCTCGAATTTGACATAGACTGACAATACACTTCAGTACTGCCAAACGTATAACACATATCACAGCCTACCCTAATTGGTTTTTTTATTGATCTCTTGTTATATTCTTAATTTCTTTTTGATTATCGTTTATAGGGAACGTACCAACAGGGTGTCCAATATTGTGCAGGAAATTAAGCTTGTAGCAGTATTTATATGGTATTAGTCACTCTTATAGCACTGTATCAAAATTAGAAATGTTTTGTAAATAATCAGGATAAGAGATTGCATCATCTTTGTATCGCATGTAATAATAACAGGTAGTAAGAGCAAGATGCAATTATAATCATTGTCTTTGTAGCAATTAATATTTGTAGAAGCTTGCATGTTTTAAATTTTACGTCACATGTGTTAGGTAACGCAAAACATCTTGCAACAACCAAACTTAGCGGAAACGTGTTCATCCTGATTTAACAGGGGGTGAAGTCATTTTAAAATTGTAAAATACTCTATTCACCCAGGGGAACAAGGTTTAAATGCAACACTTTGAAATTTCGTAGTTTTTTTTAACAATTTTTGCCACACCACGATTACATGTTTCTACTTTTTAATGTAATCTAACCTAACCTAACCTATCATATCCTTACCAAACCTAACCTAATCTAACCTGACCTTATTTAACCAGCTTAGCCTTTTTCTTTTTTGTATTGAAGTGGCAGAGGAAACCTTCGAAAGGGTCGCAGTGCAAAGATTGGTCAATTGCACAGGGGACTGTGAGATTCTTACCACACTAAAACCCTTTCCTTTCATATCAATCACCTTATGATCACATCTGTATTACATCGAGGCAATTGCCGTATATTTCTTTTCGTTTGCTTATTATTATTATTATTATTATTAATGATGCACTAGCAGCTAGCAGCTGATGCGTGCATATCATAGCACTTGTAATGTTCAATTTGTCTGGTATAGTCTTAATCAAAAGTTCATTTGCATCCTATCTCCTATTCCTTTTATCTTCTTCTTTCTCCTTGATAGTTTCAGGTATCAAACTGTGAAACGATAAAGAAGCTGACCTGCGAAAAATTAAATAAAATAATCAATGGTAGTAAAAACCGCAGTTTGTACAACAGGGAAGCTCTAAAAAATCTTCACTTACCGCGATGGCCGAGCTAACTCAAATTCGGCGATATGGTCGTGGATTCAAACCACCAGCTGTGTACCCTGCAAAGTCTTAAAAAAGGATATGGGCGCCAGAAACCAGATAATCAAAATAATTTGATCACGACTAATGTTAAATTAATTGTAGCCACAAATTAATCGAGTGATATGCATACCGCTGTCATTTAATTAAACCTTTCTGTTCAGGCTATTGAAAGCAAAAAGCCTGAATGCTCCTTTTACAAAGATTCAATTACACACCTAAATTGTAGCTTTAAATATTAATCGTAATTAAATATACACATAAAACTTCAAATATTAAAAACAAGTGAATGTATGAATTTGAACTTTACATGTTAATAATAACGGAAAGTATAAATTTAAACTTTAAATACCAATAAATTCCAGGTATTGAAGATAATTTAATATTAATCCTGGAATAGCCAGTTCGAATTAGCTTGTAACACTAACCTCGAACCTCCAACGTCCATAAGTTGCGGTTAAACAAATGCTGGTCGTGAGCTGCTATACACAGTGGTCAAAAGCGCCGTGGGTGCATCGGTAATTGAAGCGAAAGCACCCTCTAACTGCAGGAGCTAGGCAGGACGCCAGCAGGTGTTGAAAATGAAATCAGGACAGCAACCTTGCTTCCAAGATTAAATTCTTGTGTAAAACTGTCAATTTAGAGCTAAAGAAATGCAATTAATATGGGAATTATAAAATTTGAAAGTCCATCATACCTGATTTGTTCTCAGCTCTCGGAAAATAATGCTTAATTAAGCACACGACAAATTACTCATCAGCGAGCTGCTAGATCGAGTTGCCAAAAGAAGAATGCGCTTCGGCCAAAGTGTATGACGCTGGGAAAGAAGATAACAACAGCGCTGCACTTGGCTGATAGCGAACGGCGAGTTAGGCAGGAATACCAATGGACAAAACTGGGAAATTAACAATTCGAAATGAGAACTGCTTATGATTTAAATTAAATATACAGGTTAGACCAGAAATAATTGGTATGTGGAGAAAACATTCGAGCGAAGCCGAAAAATGGTTTCAACTGCATATTGCTTTTTAATTCTTCTTTTCTTCCAAAATGTTTTCCACCATGTTTTCTCATGTTCCCTTTGCCTACACTTGGGTGAGGTAGTAGTTTATTTGGCCATGTTTTCTGAAATAAAAGAACTTTATGTGTAGAATTAATCTATGTGGCCATACATTCTTTTCGTTCTCTTCCCATCTTCTTTGCCAATTGTCGAGTATTGTTATCCGTAGGTCTTTCTTCTGGCTACTCGTTTTCCTCAGTCTCTCCTCTCTTTCTTCCACCATGAGGTCACGCAGAATCATTCTTGATAACATTCTTGCAACCTCCATGGATGTGGTCTTATATCCTCTGTATATTCTCAATATCGATTTCTTCTGCACATTGTCTGTATAGTGCTGTTGCTGCATCCCTTTATCTGGAACTCTATTTGTCCCATCCGTTTTTAATTCCAGCGATTTCATCACTGGTGTGTACTACTACTACTGTGTAAATGGGGTTTAACGCCAGTTTTACTAGAACCGGTTTACCAACGCTACACCCCTTCGCCAACAGGAGTGACGTTAGTAAGCGGGTGTAAAATGTATGTGTAAATGGATACTTTCGACTTACGCCCGTTTTGAAACAGGACTACCAACATAGTTGTAAAGACAGTTGGTTGTTCTGAGTCGCAGTTGTCAGCCACACCAACGTCACTCCGTTGAATTGTATCAGCTGTGTTATTAATCTTGTAGGTTATCGCGGTTATGTTTATAATTTTATAATAACAGACGGCATCTGACAGAGTTACAGATGGAAAATCTCGAAGCAGTTGGTCACACTGCGCTAACACCGACGTACACTTTAACGCCTGTACAACACCCCTTGTGTAAGTGCACGTTTCACACGAGTTTTAATAACAACGGTTTAAATAACACCAGCGTTAAATTACTGTGTAAATGTAGTCACTCATTTCTTCCTGAGTGTCATTTATCATTTCTGTAAGCCCCATTTCAGTCTTAAGTACCAGATCGTCAGCATACATTATCACTTTAGCTTTTTGTTGCAGACTCACTTCAAGCACCCCATCATATACAATATTCCACAGCAGCAGCTCATGAATACTGCACTATTTAACGTATTCTGACTCACACCCTTTTTGCAGCCATCCACATGGATCTCCCTCTTCTAAATCCATACTGTGACTCAGACAGATCTTGATGTGTTTCAAGTTCTTTCCTAATTTTATTTGAACCTAATGCAACCTAACCTAACAAAATTCAATCTGTAGAACTAAAAACTGATCAAAATCTTGTTGCTGTTGAGTAGAACATTCTAAGATTTTAAAATTGTGGAAAAATGTAAATTGTGCCAAACTCATATAATCCTCTTAGTCTTATGTAGCGCATTCTTTGATTGATGATTTAATTTATATTCTAGGGATTAACAATTTGAAAGCCACACAAATTAACTACTCACCAAGAAAAATGTCAGTATTACTTACGCTTTGTTATTTTTCAGTGTACCATTTGGACAATACCGTACGGAGGTGGCAACAAGACACAATTTTTGGGACTAGATTCGGGAATAGTGGGCTCCCCATCTGCCATTGCGTTCGACTGGCTGGGAAGAAACCTGTTCATAGGGAATCGTGTCGCTGGAAATCTGGAGGTGATCAGAGTCGACGGTAAAGCAAAGCACCGTACCGTCATCTTGGCCAACGACGGCAACAAGACTTCCGTCGCGAAGCCGCGCTCTTTGTGCGTGGACCCAAGCGAAGGGAAAATATACTGGACAGACGACGGCGGCTTCGGAGTGCCCCAGAAGATTGGAAAAGTTAACATGGACGGCACCAATTCCATTGTGCTCCTCGACGATGTGGAGCGGCCCGAGGCTATTGTCATCGACACAGACCGCAAGATGTTGTACTTCAGTACACAGTATCCGCCTCTGGTGATAGCCATAGATGTCAACGGCAAGAACAGAGCAAACGTGCTGGCAGAGGAAAACAGCATATCGAGACCCAAATCTTTGGCGGTTTTGGACAGCAGGTTGTATTACTTGGATCCTGTGTATGAGAAACTGGAGCGCGTCGACTTGCCAGAAGGCAACAACCCGAAAATAATATTAGAAAACGAGCCTGACTTGAAAAGCTTCACCATATTCAAAAAGAGGCAGCTCATAGAGCATCCTTGCCTGCTAAACAATGGGGGTTGTGCACAAATTTGCCTACCTGCCGAGGGGAAAACACGGGTGTGTGCTTGCAGCGTTGGGCACAAGAAAGAAAACGAAGTAAACTGCATACCACACAAAACTTTCGCGGTAGTCTCGCAGCTCGACATGGTTAGAGGCTACAGCTTGAAGGACAGTTCAGAAGCGATGGTCCCAATCACTGGGCCAGGCCACCACATTCTGCACGTCGACGTCCACTTTGTTGAAAACTGGATCTATTGGGTGGAGTTCAACCGTGGCACATGGAATGGCATCTTTAGGATACGTCCAAACGGTACAGAATTGCAGCCTGTCATTAAGGAGGGCATTGGAAGCAATGGAATAAGAGGAATTGCCATTGATTGGGTCGCTGGGAACCTATACTTCACCAACGTGTTCCCCCACGAGAACTACTTGGAAGTTTGTTGGTTGGACGGCAGTAACCGGAAGGTTTTGGTGAAAACTACTATTGATGCACCTAGAGAGCTTGCGGTGAATCCTCTCAAACGTCTTTTATATTGGATAGATTACGGACAATATCCCAGAATTGGCAAAGCCTACCTAGACGGTAGTAATTGGTCTCCATTGGTGACATCAGGCATTAGGAATCCCAGAGATTTGACCATTGACATGCTTACACACGACGTCTACTGGGTTGATTCCAAACTGGATATGATTCAGAAAATCTCATATAACGGTGGAAACAGACAAGTGATCAGGCGGAACCTACCAAACCCCATGGGTATAGCCGTGCACATGGGTAACGTTTACTGGGTGGACCGTAACATTCAAACTGTCTTCAAAGCCTCCAAACTGCCAGGAAACGCCACCTTGCCAACTCGGATCAGAACTAATCTGCAGAAACTACGTGATATCGCCATTTTCGACATTACCAACCAACCGGCAGATGAGACCAACCCGTGCCTTAGGTTAGGCAACGGTGGTTGTGACCAGCTCTGCTTCAGCTATCCCCAAGACATCGCCTTGAGCTTCACTCGAGAAGGCTCTGCTAGCCGATTGGGCTACACGTGCGCATGTGCTACAGGACAGCTGTCTGCGGATGGCCGGAAGTGCGAGTTCGTGAACGAATACTTAGTTTTTAGCACCCGTACTGAAGTGAGGGCCATTAATTTGGATCCTAAATCGACGAGTGTGCCCTTCAGCCCTATTGGCAACCTCACGAACGTGGT
This sequence comes from Agriotes lineatus, assembly GCA_940337035.1. Lineage (NCBI taxonomy): Eukaryota > Metazoa > Arthropoda > Insecta > Coleoptera > Elateridae > Agriotes > Agriotes lineatus. Next base: position 143,909,605 of record OW679199.1, on the reverse strand, counting down.
CGGCATCGACTTTGACTACAGCGACCACAAGTTGCTCTTCACTCAGATACGTCCCTGGGCTAAAATTGCTTGGATGTCGTCTACAAACCCCCGCAGCGACGAGCTTACCACCATATTAAACAGAGGGATTAACCCTGAAGGCATAGCGTACGACTGGACGCAGAAAAAGGTGTACTGGACGGACTCCTCCAACCATAGCATTTACGCCATGAATCTCGATGGGACTGACTTGGTTATGATAGCACGAGTGGAGCGGCCACGGGCTATTGTTATAGACCCCTGCAACGGAACCCTCTTTTACACCGACTGGGGCAAGTTTGGAACCTCAGGAAAAATATTTAGAACCACTATGGCCGGCTCTTTGAAGAAGGTCATCATCGATAAGAACCTGGCACAGCCTTCTGGATTGGCCATCGATTATGACGACCAAATGCTGTATTGGACTGATGCGGTGCGAGAAAAAATTGAAAGGTCGGATCTGAACGGGCAAAACCGTGAGGTGCTCGTGTCTGCTACCATTTATCCCTTCTCCATAACCGTGTTTAGGAATTATATTTACTGGACCGATTTGCAATTACGGGGTGTCTATAGAGCTGAAAAGCACACAGGCGCAAACATGATTGAAATGGTAAAGCGGTTAGAGGATAGCCCCAGAGACATTCAAGTATTTTCTACTGCGCGACAGGCTTGCACTGTCAATGCTTGCCATATTAAGAATGGTGGCTGCGCACAGAGCTGCCACCCTGGACCTAATGCTACCTCCGAGTGTAAATGTGACGGCAACACTAAGCTGGTGAATGAGGGCAGGATGTGTGTGGCTAAAAATTTGAGCTGTGATTCTAGCAAATTTTACTGTGCCAATGGAAAATGCATCTCCCGAATGTGGGCGTGTGATGGCGAGGATGATTGTGGCGACAACTCAGACGAAAATTCCACTTATTGCTGTTAGTATTTTAATTTGTAGTTTTATCTGTGACCTAAAATTTTTTTTATAGCATACCACTCATGCTCACCGAACGAATTCCGCTGTGCAAATGGTCGATGCATCTTCAAATCTTGGAAGTGTGATCACGAAAATGACTGTAAAGACGGATCAGATGAGAAGGACTGCCAGTACCCACCTTGTGCTTCTGGCGAATTTACGTGTGCCAATTTCAGATGTATTCCAATGTCGCAGGTAATAAAAGCATAAAAAGTTTTAATAAAATATAAAATAGACATTAAAGTTCGTTCTGTGATTAGAAAAATTAATAAATTGAAGCGCCATATAAATTAAAAATGTTTTTTTAAAGGTGTGCAATGGAGTTAACGACTGCAAGGACAACGTAACATCTGATGAAACTCACGAAAGGTGTCCGCAGAACACAACATGTCCGCCAAATCATCTGAAATGCGAGAAAACTAATATCTGTGTTGAACCGTACTGGTTATGTGATGGAGACAATGATTGTGGCGATAATTCAGATGAGAATCCTCTGCATTGTGCTCAGAGAACTTGCCCTCAGAACAGTTTTAGGTGTCCCAATCACCGCTGTATACCTGCTACTTGGTAAGTAAAGAGAATTGCGAGTTTTAGAAGCAGGAAGGTGTCGTTTCAAAATGTTTTTTTATTGGTTTCATTATATCCAGTTTTTAAAAAATGTTGTAAATGTCTTTTAAAAATGGGTAAATTACATTTCTAATTGCAAAAGGTTTGCAAAGACATTTATTAAACTTATTGAAAACTTCTTTAGAAGTTCATTCATCTTTGATATAGTATACCATTTGGTGACTTATTAATGACATAGTTTATGTTTATAGCTTTGTCAATTCTTTTATTAATTTCCTTTTCTTGTCTTCCGTATTCTTCTATTGTTCTCACTAAGTAATCAAGTTGGTGAACTAGCTCAATTCGTATTATTTCAATTTATATATTTATTTCTTCTGTTCATTTATTACTATCGTAACATTTGTTTGATTATTATTTGACTTGATTCTGTACTCTTGTTGTAAATGATTTTTTGTTATGCTCATTACGTAGTTGGTATCATTTTTATATCAACTTTGTGTATACAATTTCTTGTTAACTTCTCTTATGCTTATGCTGTCACATGCTTTTTCCAGTTTTTGTTTTTTATATTGTTTGTTTGATCGTAAGTATATGATGTGACTGATAATGTTGGTTCTGTTAACCTTCTCTATCTACATAGAAGACAATCTAACCAAACAAGAACAACAGATCCAGACAGCGATAAAAAAAGTAGCAAGAGAGGAAAAAGAAAAAGGAGCAGCCAACAAAAAACCAATAACGATGCAAAAAGATAGACTCAAGATAACGGCAACGAAAACAGATACGAGTAGGAAAGAGGAAAAGAAGTAAAAGCAGAAACTCAATAAATCAGCCTCGAATAAGTACTAAATGGAAAATATGAACATGGAATCTAAGAGGAATCAACTACGCAGGAGCCTTAAAACAACTAACACTGAAATTAAGAAAATATAAGGTGGTACTAATAGCAGTTCAGGAAACATAAAAAACGAAACTGTAACAGAGATAGATGAATACATATTCTTTAATGGAGGAGGAACACAAAACCTACTAGTTACAGGCTTTTTCATAGAGAAAACGAGAGCAACGAGCCTAGTAGACTTTAATAAAAAAAATGACCGCAAGAGTTATTTGAGAATAAGAGGATCTCAAAGGAAATTAAGTGTAATAAACGTACATGCGCCTAAAGAAGAAGTAAAGGATAAGTTTTATGCAGATTTAGAAGAATTATATGAGAAAGTACCTAAATTCGATATAAAAATAGTTATAGGCGATTATAACGCAAAAGTAGGACAGGAAGAAAGAAACAGGCCAACCGTGGGAAAAGAGTAGACACAAGAAAACAAATAAAAATGGACATAGATTAATTAATTTTGTAATGGAGAAACAGCTACAAATAAAAGCAACGTTTTTAAAACACCGAGCCATTCATAAAGAAACATGGGAAAGCCCTGATGGAAAAACAAAAAATTAGATAGACCATTTGCTAATCGAAATGAAACATAGCGCATGTATAAACAATGTAAAAAGTGCCAAAGGAGCAGAAATATTATCTGGCGTGGACAAAAATAAACTAAGAAATACCCTGGGAAAACAAAAAAAGAAGAAAACAACTAAGTATATGGGATATAAGACCCCTACAGGAAGATCCAGATATAAAAGAAGAATATAAGCAAGAAGTAGAAAAAATATTAAACATAGAAAGCAAGATACCGAAGAGGAATGGGAGACACTAAAAGCAACATTAAAATGAGTTGCAAAAAAAGCCCTACCAAATAAAAACGATAAGAAAAATATATGGTTCGATAAAGAATGTAAAGAAATAACAAAACAGCTGAACAAAGTAAAAATAAAAATGCTACACGAAAAAACGAAACAAAGTGAAGACCATTTTAAAGACAAAAGAAAGAAGGCGAAGAAAATATATAGAGAGAAAAAACGAAAGAATCAAGAAGAAATGAACCGAGATAGAAGAAAAAAACTACAATGGGCAAGACGTAAAAACTTTCTATAAAAAAATAGGAATAGCAAGGAAAAGTTACCAACCAAAAGTCAATTCGTGCCGAAACAAAAGCGAAGAAATAATTGGCAGTAAAGAAGAAATACTCGAAAGATAGAAAGAGCACTACAAGCAGATTATGGAAATCAGAGAAGAATATGACAGTGAAATTAACGAAGAAAAAGGGATTGAACAAAGAGAACAAGAAATATCTACACTGGAAGAATTTGGCAAAGTGATACAAAAACGGAGAATAAACAAGACACCAGGAAAAGACGAGCAGTAATCAACCCTATTTATAAAAAAGGGGATAGGCTCGAGTGCAACAATTATCGACCAATATCAATCCTAAACGTAGCGTATAAGATCCTGGCTTCAATACTAAATAATAGATTAAAAGAAATAACAAAAAAAGAAATAGGAGAATACCAGTGTGGTTTCAGAAAGAACCTATCTGTAATAGACCAGCTGTTCACGATAAGACAATTACTGGAAAAAGTAGGAAGAAAAGGTGTCACAAAAAAAGGGCCAACCTGCGTCAAATAGCTAAGGTAGTAAATCGGTATCCGCTAGAACGCAGATGGACTGATCTTTTGCAATAACGACACTTACCGTGTGGGCCGAACTAGCTCTATTTGACGCTTTTTAGGTCGTGGATTTTGTGGCTCAGTTGTGCACCCTGCAAGTAGCTTCAAAACACAATATGGGCGCCAGGAATCAAAGTGATTTCGAAAAGAATAACCCAACAACAGTTAAATAGGGTGTATTAAATGTTATAATGTGTTAATCATTAAAATACCGGAGGTAAATGGTTTGTAAAATTGTTCAAATTACAGAATAATGTAGCAAAGTTTCACGAAAGGTTTCCCACACGCATAACTCGAAGAAACTCCTTTGTGGGTTTTTAATCAATTATACTTGTCGATTTAATCGAGAGATGTGCACATGCTGTCAGTTAAAAAAACCGTAATTCCAGGTCACCGATAGTCTAAAGCGCGAGTGCACCTTTTACAACAAATTTGAAATTACAAATTCTGTTATTATAATTAGGAAATTATTGAAACATGAATACATTAATAATGCGCGTAACCCGTCATGTACTGGCGTCGCAATTAGGTTAAATGCAGCACACTAACCTCCTGTAATCAGCAAACTCTTGGAAGATGGCGTAGGTCCAAAATCGACAGGATATCTGCACGTGGTGCTATCGATTTAGCTGCTGGATTCTGGACGTGGTACGAGGTTTGCATTAATCGCCCGCCGCCGGAGCAGAGGAAAATTGTGGCAAAATATTCTCTTTTAAAATAATTATTGAGACAAAACGCCATCACCAATGACTGCAATAAAAGAGCTAAAAGCGGCCAATTAATATGAGAATAACAAAGTCCATCATACCTGATTTATTTTCAGCTTTTGAAACAAAATGCTTAATTAAGCACAAGGTGGGTTTCTCATAAATTAGCGAACAGCTAAGCCGAGTCGCCGAAGGAGAATGCGCTCAAGCCAAGTCACCGAAGGAGAAGAGATAACACCAGCGCTGTGCTACAAAGATAGGGAGCGGGAACTGATACAGGTCCAAAATCGACAGGATATCTGCACGTGGTGCTATCGATTTAGCTGCTGGATTCTGGACGTGGAACGAGGTTTGCATTAATCGCCCGCCGCCGGAGCAAAGGAAAATTGTGGCGAAATATTCTCATTTAAAATAATTATTGGGACAAAACGCCATCACCAATGACTGCAATAAAAGAGCTAAAAGCGGCCAATTAATATGGGAATAACAAAGTCCATCATACCTGATTTATTTTCAGCTTTTGAAACAAAATGCTTAATTAAGCACAAGGTGGGTTTCTCATAAATTAGCAAACAGCTAAGCCGAGTCGCCGAAGGAGAATGCGCTCAAGCCAAGTCACCGAAGGAGAAGAGATAACACCAGTGCTGTGCTACAAAGATAGGGAGCGGGAACTGATACAGGTGGAAAATTGAACAATTCGAAATGCAAACTGATTACAATGCAAATAAAAATATACAGGTTAGGCGTGAAATAATTTGGTAAATTGAGAAAACAATTAAGCAGAGCGAAAAATGGTTTCAAAGAAATAACACTGCGCATGCTATTTATTGACTATAAACAGGCTTATGATAGAGTAAAAAGGAATAGACTATTTATAACAATGGAACGGATTTGGTTAAGATTACTTTAGAAGAAACCTGGAGCGAAGTCAAAGTAGAAGGAGAAAGCACCCAAAAATTTAAGACGACAAAAGGACTAAGACAAGGAGACCCGCTCTCCACAACTCTAATTAATATAGCCCTGGAAGGAGTGATGCGAAAAAGCAAAACAAGCAGAAATTATAACATACTAAAAAACTCATACCAAATTATGGCATATGCGGATGACCTAATAATTATCTCTAGAACAAAAGAAGAACTTAAAAGTGTCTTTCAAAAAATAGAAAAGAAGCAAGAACATACAGACTAGAGGTGAATGAAGAAAAAACTAAATATCTAGCAACAACATCCAAGAGAGCCTTAACTGATTGTAAAGTGAACAGCACAACTTTGAACAAGTTATGTTATTATTATTATGTAGCACTAAGGCCTAGTAGGCCCATGGCTTGTTTAACTGTTTTTTCCACTCTTTTTTATCTTTTTTATCACTAGTCTTCTCGTGCCAGTTTTTGATACTGCATTGTTCTACATCTTCCATTACTTCCTTTTTCCATCTTGATCTCGGTCTTCCTTTTCTTCTTTTCCCTCCTATACTACTTTCCATTAGTTTTTTTGGAATCCTGCTGTTGTGCATCCTTGTTACATGCCCTAACCAACTCAGCCTTTGTCCTTTCACTATAGCTATTATATCTATGTCGTTGTATAGTTCCTGTAGTTCTTTATTGGTTCTTCTTTCAACAGCGGCGGAGAAGACAGAAGGCTGGGGATAGGCTTTATTATAAAGAAAGAGTACAAATCTGCAGTAATAGAATTTAAGCCAATAACAAATAGAACAAGTTATGTTATGTTATGTTAATTTATTGGTGTTAGGTATACATAGTATTTACACAAGTCAGAATAATATAAATATAATATACGTACAAGACAAAACAGGTAAAAACAGGTAAAATAATCAAATTAAACGCTAGAAAGGTGCAAGGTCGCCAATGCGGGCGCAGAACTCTTCGTAGCTGTAAAAAGCGTGCTTTACCAAAAACAATTTTATTGTTGCTTTAAATTTATTAATTGACATCATTTGGATGTTCGGGGGTAACAGATTAAAAAACTTTGGTGCGTGGTACAATGGCCCGTTTCGGCTTTTATTGAGTCGCAGGTACTCAATGCAGATATTATCTTTATGTCGAGTATCAAACCTATGCTTGAATTTGGGGTAACCGCCGACGTGCTCCCTTGCATATACCAAACATTCATATATAAACATGCACGGGAAAGTAAGTGTTCTTCTGTCTTGAAAAACACGTCGGCAATCCTCCCGAAATCCAAGCCCGGCGATTACTCGGATTGCCCTTCGTTGCAGGCCAAAAATCCTGGCACTATCGGCACAGTGTCCCCACGCTAATATAGCGTATTTAACTTGCGAATGAAACAGCGAGTGATACGCAGTAACGACTACCTTTGAAGAGACAATTTTTACTAGGTTTCTTAAGACAAATATGTTTTTCGAAAGTTTTTTTGCTAAGTACTCAACATGAGTTCGCCATGTTAGCGTGGGGTCAATATATACACCCAAAAACTTAATTTTTTCTGGGTTTTCAAAATCCGTGTTGTTACGAAGACTAAAGATCATTTTTTCCGTCTTTGCAGCATTTAGCGTAAGTCTATTTGCAGTGAACCATTCTGAGGCCTTCGATTGCGTGTACTCCATCGCCCTGTGCAGGTCCGGAAGTGTTTTACTAGAATTTGTGGCCGTTGTATCGTCCGCAAATAATATAAAACTTGCGGAGGGCACATAATTTGGCAATTCATTAATATATAATAAAAAAATTATGGGGCCTAAAACTGACCCTTGCGGGATTCCATGCCGAACAGAGCGGACGTCGGATGTATTGGTTTTGAATTGAACAAAGTGAACTCTGTCTGTAAGAAAAGAGTTTATCAGGCTTATAGTATTCTTGCTAAACCCGTAAAATGTCAGTTTGTCTATCAATAGTTCGTAGCACACACAATCAAACGCCTTACTCAGGTCACAGAATAAGCATCCTAAGTAATTGCCGCTTTCGAAATTTTTTGTGATACGAATTGAAAGATCCGTGATGGCTTTAGAAGTAGAAAAACCTTTTCTAAATCCATATTGTTGCGGATTGAGGATAGAGTTTTTTTCAAGGTAATTTATCATTTGGTTATAAATAACCGTTTCGAAAATTTTACCAATTACCGGAACCAAAGAAATTGGTCTATAGTTTGACACTTCGTCCGGTGAGTCTTTTTTATACACCGGAATTATTTTCGCCACCTTTAATACAGTCGGGAAAACCGCGAAGTCGATACACTCATTGATAAGTTTTGTCAAAGGCAATATTATAACATTTTTTACGTTTTTAATAATTTTTGTGTTTATGTCGTAGCAGTCTTTGCTTTCTTTACTTTTTAGTCCGTTAATAACGTCTCTGATGTCGTTATATGACACATTTTGAATTTTAAATTCAGTGTCTGTTTTTAAAGGCACACAATTTTTGATTGAGTTAGCATTTGAGCTTTTTAACTCATGCAGGAGTTTTTCTGCAACTTCTGCAAAGTAATTATTAAAGGTGTTTGCGGATAAGTTAATCGAGTCAGGAGCATAATTTTGTATTGGCCTTACTGAGTTAATTACATTCCACATGGATTTAGGAGAATACCTGTGTTTACTCAGGTACTGGTCAGAAACAGCGCGTTTTGAAGATGTTATCTCCGATCTATACAATTGTTTATAAGATTTATAAGCTTGCAGCAATTCCCCCGTCGGAGTTTGATTATAACGGAGCCTTAAATACTGTAGACGATCTCTCATTTTTTGTAGATTATCGTTAAACCAGTTGCAATTTTGCTTTTTTGATAGGTTTAGGTTTTTTTCAGGAAAAGCAGAACGTATTGATAGCTGTAAGATAGTTACAAACGTATTAAACTTATTTTCAGTATTTAAGTAGCGATTATTGATAAATGACCAGTCTGCGATTTCTAGGTCATTGTATAAACTGAACAATCCTCTTTGGCTGGTAGGCCGATATTTTATTATCTTGTCTGGGACATCTTGGCTTTTTACATACTTTGCTACGACACATTTGTGGTCGGATAGATTACAATCCAGTGCATAACTAGAAAATAAGCCTTCTTCGATATTTGTAATTACGTTATCTAAGCAATTTTTTCCACGAGTGCTTTCTTTTATTGTTACACGTAGCCCAAAAGAGTTGATTAAATTACAAAAATTTGTTTTATGGCAATAGTTATCATTAAATCTAATATTAAAATCGCCGTTTATGAGTATTTTCTTATTTGTTTTTGTAACAATATATAAGAGTTTTTCGAATATTAGGACAAATTTTTCGAAGTTGCCGCTGGGTGCGCGATAAACCGTAACAATGATGGTATTTTCGTCGACCATTTCGATCGCCGATAATTCGCAATGTAGCTCTTCCGAAAGGTCGCAGATGTCTTGTATAGTTTTATACTTATGCGCAGCTTTAACTAAAATTAGGGTACCGCCACATGACAACATTTTCCTACAAAATTTGGCCGCCACTACGTAATCACACATTCGCAAGCCTTCCGCTTCTGAGGTAGTGCAGTGATGTTCACTAAAACACAAAACGTCATAACAGAAGTTTTGTTGGATGATAAGCGCTTCAATTTCGTCAATTTTATTCTTAATCGATTGAATGTTTAAATGAAACACTTCAACGTGTTTAGGCACAACACTAGTAGTTTTTTTAGCACCCGTAGTGTTTTTTAATTCTTCTATAAAAAATTGTTTTCTTCCATTTTTGAAGATTCCTTCGGAAGCATATTTCTTTGGCCAGACTTTTCCTTGTGATTGTTGGATTGATTGAACACAAATTTTCTTACCGTGGCACCGTAAGGCCAGAAGTCGGGGTTTGAAAATTGGGAGTAGAGCTCGGGAGGAATTCCTATCTTAAAAGTGCTATAGTTTCTACCGGTGTTCAGTTTATACACAACTATTTTTTCAGAGTCTTTGCCTATAAAACTTTTAACATCCTCTTTGATCACATCGGATTTGTTGTCTTTTTTTATACGCCCAAGGTGAAGCCAGATTCTTTTTGGGACTCCAACTATACCAGAGCCAGTGTTGTTTGCCGAACCACGACCGATGATTATATAGTGAATAGATAAGGTGCTGAAATTAACAGTGGAAATAATTTGTGTAATGAAATTGAGAGAAGAATAACGATGGGTATAAAAAGTGCCGCGTCTTTAAATAAAGCGATAAGAAGTAAAAACATCTCGCGAACAGTGAAAATCAGAATATATAAGACAATAATAAGACCGACCACGATATACGGGTGTGAAGTGTGGCCCTTAAATCAACAATGCACAAATAAACTTTTAATTTGGGAAAGGAAAATATCAAGACGGATTTTTGGAGGAATCAATAGGAGACAAATGGCGGAGAAGGACAAACGAAGAGGTGTATGAACTATATAAAGATCCACCAATAACAAATACAGTAAAACAAGCAAGACTGCGATGGCTGGGCCATTTAGGTAGAATGACAGAACAACGAATCCCCAGAATGGTTTTCAGAGAAACCGCGGAAGGAAGAAACAGAAGAGAACGGCCTCAGAGAGAGTGGTTCCAAGATGTAAAAGAAGATTTAAAAGAAATGAAAGTGAAGAACTGGGAGGAGCTAGCTATCCGAAGAACAGAGTGGAAGAAAATTATTAATAAAGCCAAGGGCCTCAAAGGTCTCTCGTGCTAATATGTAATATGTAATATATAATATATATTTTTATAGCTATATTTAGTAGCATTATTTCTGTATAATTTTTACAGTCTTTGTTGTTTCCACTTTCCAATCTTGTGGTACCACTTCCTCTAAGCTTTTTTGTATGTTTGTAACATGTTATCTTCTCATTTCTATTACTTCCCAAGCAACACACAATAGTTGAATAAACGATTAATTTTTGTTTATACGAGGAGTATAATTATGGTTGAATGTCAACCTCATATATTTGATAAAATGTCCGCGAGATAAACGTTTAAATTTAGTGTATAATACACAATTAAATAACGATGATGACGCACGTTGAATCCTTTTTGATGTTCATCATCATCTATCAGCTCAAAAGGCCTCGAAGGCCCGTGGCTACAATCTTCCTCCATTCCTTCCTATTTCCGGCTCGTATCTCCCAATCATCGGCTATGTCCATGCGTGCTAGGTCTTCCATTACGTCCTGCATCCACGTTTTTGGTGGTCTGCCCTTTCTGTTTCTGCCCTCTGGTTCCTCTTTTAGGACTCTCTTTGGCATTCTTGTCTCCTCCATTCTCGATAGGTGGCCCAGCCAGCGTAACCTTCCTTGTTTGATTATAATCTCAATTTCGGGTTCTCGGTACAGTTCGTAGACCTCATCATTGGTTCTTCTCCTCCACTCTCCCTGTGTTTTCACTCCTCCAAATATCCTTCTTAGCATTTTCCTCTCCCACCTTGCTATTTTACCACGCACTTCCTCTGTCATCACCCATACTTCACTCCCGTACGTCACTACTGGTCGAATCACCGTTTTATAGATCCGAGCTTTAACCTCCCTTGATAATGTCTTGTTGTTTAGCACTGAATTCAGCATTGCCGCACACCTTGACCCTGCCGCAATTCTTCGTTGTATTTCCTGATTTCTGTCTTTGTTGCTGCTTATATTTACACCAAGATATGTAAAGTTCTGCACTTTTTCAAAGTTGTATTTTAAATTTTGTTGGTTGTCCAGTATAGCAAGCCCATTAGCTCTGGGATCGTTGGAGTTGAGGATCATGTACTTTGTTTTACTCTCATTTATCATTAATCCGAATTTTCTTGCTTCCTTTTCCAGGCGTTGGAATACCAGTTTTAACTCCTCTTGTGTCCGTGCCATAATTGTGAGATCATCAGCGTAGGCTAGTATCTGGTGAGGGCTATTTATAATACTCTTATTGACCTTCACTCCACTTCGTCTGATTGTTGTTTCCAGGGCCAGATTGAATAGTAAGGGTGACAAGGGGTCCCCTTGTCTTAGTCCTTTCTGTATCCTGAATTTGTTTGACCTTTCTCCTTCAATCCTCACCCTACTCTCTGTCCCTTCTAATGTCATTGTTATCAGTTGTATAATCCATTCTGGTAATTCCATTTCACTAAGTGCGATTAATAGTTCCTTTCTGCATATATTGTCGTACGCTTGTTTAAAGTCGACATACAATATGTGGACTTGCTTTCCTTTCCTTTTCATTTTTTCTTGTATAGTTTCAAGGGTGAAGATATGGTCTGTTACTGATCTCTGCTTCCGGAACCCCGCTTGGTATTCACCTATCTGATCCTCCACAAGATCCTTTAGCTTGTCGTTTATTAATGATGCTAAAATTTTATACACGACACTTATCAAGGAAATAGGCCTATAATTTTCACAGTCCAACTTATTGCCCTTTTTATAAATCGGAATTATTATGGCTTCACTCCATTCTTTTGGCATTTTACAGGTGGTCCAGATTTGCAATATGAGCTCATAAATTTTCTTTTCTAGGGTTTCACCGCCGTATTTTATTAATTCTGGTTGGATCTCGTCTATACCTGGGCTTTTGTTGTTCCTCATTTTGTGTATGGTTATTTTTATCTCTTCCAGTGTTGGGAAGATTTTGTTGGATATTCGCGATTGGCTCCGTGCATTTTCTTCTTCTGCTTCCTCCCCGTGCTCAGCAAGTAGCTCTTCATAGAATTCCAGCCACCTTTGCGCCACTTTTTCGGTACCAACTATCAAATTGCCGAGTTTATCTCTACACATGGATGGTTCATGTAGGTGTTCTTTTTTTGTAAAGCTTACTTGTTTGTAAAATAATTTCATGTTCTTTTTACTGTAGTGTTCTTCGATCATATTTAGTGTATAATATACAATTAAATAACGATGATGACACACGTTGAATCCTTTTCGATGTTATTCGATTATATTTAGTATATAATACACAATTAAGTAACGGTGATAACACACGTTGAATCCTTTTCGATGTTATTCAAATATATTTAGTGTATAATATACAATTAAATAACGATGATGACACACGTTGAATCGTTTTCGATGTTATTCGATTATATTTAGTGCATAATATACAATTTAACAACGTTGATGACACACGGTCAACTATGTTTGATGTAATTCGATTATATTTAGTGTATAATATACAATTAAGTAACGGTTGTCATGCACGTTGAACTATTTGGATGTAATTCGATTACGTTTAGTACATAGTAAACGTATTATTAAAGTTAAACAAATAGGTGGGGGAAACAAACAGTTTATTAAATATACCATATATTTAAAACACTCCATTACAGAGAAAAAATTATATACATTAAGTGTTATTGGGGATAATGGGTACAAAACAATGGACATTAACTTACTTAATTCGGCAACAATGGATTTTGCTTGTCCTCCTTGAAAGCATATATTGGTGGCTTCTGCAAGTGATCACAAATTAGTATTATTGTTAAAAAAACGTAATATACCTAAATGTGGCATACATTTAATTTAATTTATATTCTAAATTTTGGATATATATTTTATATGTTAACAATGCGATTATACGTTTTCGAATAAATTAATAAAATTTCAAATAGAACTACCGCTTTGATTAGGATATACACTCACCGGCACGAAAAACGGAGCACTTGCATTTTTTGATTAGATTTAAAATTGTATCCCTTTGTGATGTTTTATTATTACATTTATTATTATACATTAATTATACATGTTATAATGTTAAATGTATAATAAATGTATAATAATAAATGTAATAATAAAACATCACAAAGGGATACAATTTTAAATCTAATCAAAAAATGCAAGTGCTCCGTTTTTCGTGCCGGTGAGTGTAGTAACTTATAGTAAATAATAAATATTATACACCAAGTTAATTAAACATATGTTTATTCACGAAAAGATTGTGCGAGTGAGATCAAATCTTTGAGTTAATAAATGTTTAATTCACGTGGCGTATATGTTTTTATAAATTTTTTCGAAATTTTGAATAAAAAATTTAAAAATATTCAAATTTATAGCACCTGCTGCTTTTAAATCACTTACCAAATTATCATATAAAACACCACACTTACTGTGTGTCAAACATCAAAGTGACATTTGTCACCTGCTTATAGCCATACACAAAATTAGAAATAAATGACATTAAAAATATTCAAATTAAGATAATTATATATTACACACTACAAAGACAAAGAATAATTCAATGTAAATATTTGTAGAAATCATAAAAATATGTTGTTTTTCATTGAAACGTTTTTAAATCTCTAGTGAATTAAACTTTTTTATTTCATACTGATGTCAAAAATGACATTTTTCGGATTATTTATGGTACAAAAAATGGAACATTAAAATCCTAGTACTTTAAAGTAAAATTTTAAAGTTCAAGTACTTTAAAACTTATTTATTGTACAAAAAATGGAACATTAAAGTCCTAGTATTTTAAAGTAAAATTTTAAAGTTCAAGTACTTTAAAATTATACGTCAGTTGTTGACATGAAATTTGAAATGATTTACAACTTTTTATTTAAAATTCATTAAACTTGCAGTATGAAATAAACCGTTGTATTCACCACGAACGAAAAGTGTTTTTAAAGGTCCTCGCAAGTAATTACGTCCACGGCTGACGCCTCGGACGTAAACAACTTTCTCGTCTTTAAAATGCCACTTTTCGTTCTAGATAAATAAACTACTATTAATTCTCTAGTGAATTAAAACGCTTTTATTTCTCTTGTGAATCATAGAGTGTTTATGAAGGTTGTTACGGAGTTAATAATGTCACTTTAAACTGTCAAAATTGAATAAAAATAAAAAACGCAGTGTTAATAATGGCTGTCAGTTTGTGTCAAAACTGATGCAAAACCTAACCTCTGCTAACCTCGAATTTGACATAGACTTACAGAGCCACCAACACAAACAAATATTTCAAAGCCAAGCTTGATTTCATTTTCGTTTGCTCACATGTTAGATTTAACTCGATAACTAGAACGTCGTGTACAATAAAATTATATTTAGAAAAGTTGTTGCTGTTGACGAGTTTTATTATCAGTTAAAATTATTAATGTACTTATTTCTGATACACGCTGTATATGCAAAAAATTAAATATATGCGCTTTGCATATAGTCATAATCTTATAACCCACACAGGTACAGCTGGTTTCATATAAAAGTAAACGACAGTAGTGTGGCGGTCATCACTCATTTTGCAAGTTACACAAAGATAGATAATGAAATAATGATGATTTGAATTAAATTGTATAATAGAAAGTCAATTATAAATCAATAACCCTTGACTACACTGCCAAAAAATTAAGAAAATACGAATCGTTCACTTCTATCTGAAACCAGCTGTATTAGTTTGCCGGTTATTTTTAAGTAGGTAGCTGTACAAAATAACAACATTTATCAATGGTTTGGATTTCTGTTAAAATAGCTCTCAGCTATTATAGTTATATCAGTCTGGAAAATATGAGTTTGTTAACGTATACTAGAAACTTACATAAGAGTAAATCATAAAAATGTAATTGAAAAACACTTCAGACATGTAGCTGTGAGAGACAGTGCTACTAACCGCGTTACAAAGAGTCGCGCAAGGAACAGAAAGTTTAAAAAAACTGATCTAGTATTTTGAAAATGTCTACGTTTGCCAATGTAAGATTTAAAATAGGTCGGTACATTGGCTCCATTTTTTAGTTCACGCGGTTTGTGGACGTACAGGTACACGTACAGAATAGAACATAAATACAATATTTAAATAATAAATAGTATAGCAGCAAACAAACCTTTAGGTGCACGTACAAACAACAAAGCTTTTATCTTGCATGCAAAATGACTCAGTTAAATAGTATATTATAGTTTAGGTACTTACCTCTTATCAGGTATGTAGCCAAAGTGAAAATGACAATCGCAAAGCAGAAGTGGTAGGCTGGGGTGGAAGCAGTGTTGTCAACTATTGACGGCTGTTTTGTGCTTTAAGACAAACATTTCCTTTTTTCCTGTCAACTTACAATTTTAAGCATAAATTTTCTCGAATAAAGCATAAGTTTGTCGAAATTTACCTTAGAATTAAAGACAATTTGACTTCAAAAATTTCCTTTTTCTAAAAAAAAATCCTTGTGGCAATTTTATAGGCTTAAAATTCCCTCAAAGATAGAAATTTCCCATGAGTTGACAACACTGGACAGAAGCAGAGAGAGACGTTGCACCTGCAGCCAGCCTCTAAATGCCAATGAACTCATCACTGCTAAATGCAGCGCGAGACAATCACGTGGTTTTAGAACAGTGAAGTTTATTGGTTGGAAAAGGCGCGAAACCTACCAAAAGTTGAAATGGTTTTCAGATTAAAGTAGGCGTTTAAAATATTTTTCTTATCTGTATTGAATCGGCAAATGCCATGTTTGACAAATACAATACAATAAGCAAAAGAAAAGAAATATTACCTACCTTTGTTCGGATTGAACATGATAAAGAACACAAATACAGAAACACTGCACTAAAAATCATAAAATGTACATTATGCTCGTAACAAAATTGTAATCCATATACGTATATTAGCCCGACATAACATATACGCTTATCGTACACGTTTATCCAGGATAGATGGCTTTGGTGTAGCGTATACCCAAAATATAGTATATCCAAAGTTATACCCTTTCGCTGTCAATTGGTGATTTTTGGTCTTCGAATAATCCAGCATAACGCAAAGAACACAAATATCGATCCACTGCACTAAACCCATAAAATTTACATCATGCTCGTAACAAAATTGTAATCCATATACGTATATTAGACCGACATAACATATACGCTTATCGTATATGTTTATCCAAAGTAGATGACTTTAGTTTAAATAATGTTTAGCGTATACCCAGGATATAGTATGTCCAAAGTATACCATATCGCGGTCAATTGGTGATTATTGGTGGTCGAATACTCCAGCATAATGCAAAGAACACAAATATCGAACGACTGCACTAAAAATCATCAAATTTACATCATGTTCATAACAAAATTGTAATCCTTACACGTATATTAGACCGACATAACACATACCTTTATCGTACACGTTTATTCAGGGTGGATGGCTTTAGTGTAAATTATGTATAGCGTATACCTAAGATATAATATAAGTAGATACACGTATATATTAGACCGACATAACATATACGCTTATCGTACACGTTTAATAAATACACTATATCCAAAAATTTACCAAAATATGGTAGAATACACGTAGATTGAACTATAACGTTTTCTGGTGTGTTGTTAGATTTCTTATCTCTTTACACATCTACGAAAGTATAAAGGTTACTGGGGATTCAATAAAATCACTAAAGATCGCTAACGTTGACAATAAATTTCTAAAACATACCAGATTTCCAAAAATTACTGGTAATCTCTGATCGTTAAAATATTTCAAAAAATTTGAACAAGAAGTGTTTAAGCAATATCAAAAATTATCAAATGTAATTTCTAATTTCCAAAATCTGTGTAAAAGATTTTCATATATAACTAATACATCTCTAAATATTACCTGACGTTACTAAAAATTTTCGTTTCCAAAGATTACCAAGAAATTTCAAAAATCTACAAAAGTTTTCTTTGTCGGATACTGTAACAGTATACCAGAGTTTACTAAATTATTAAAAAAATCCTAAGGATTAAGTACTTACTATCTGCACAAAAGATTTACATATACAAAATGTTTTCAAATATTACTAGAGATTTCCAGAACTTACCAGTAATATCCAAAGATTGCCAGAGATTTCCAAAAGTTGCCAATATTTCCAAACTCCCAATTACTACAAAATGTGGGAAAATGTTCAGGCAATATTTCCATGTCCAAACATTGCCAAAAATTGCCAGATATTTCTAAAAGTTGTCGGAAACTTCTAAAGATTGCCAAGAAATGTCCAAAAAATTTTAAGAAAATGTTGAAGTCCAAAGATTACTAAAGATTGCTCAAGATTTTCATTGAAAACCTATACGAAAAATTTCTGTATTCAAAAGCTCTCCAGAGATTACAAAAAGTGACTAGTGATTTCTAAAAATATGAACATTTTCCACGTTCAAAAAAATTCTAAAGATTTTCATACCTTGTCAGAGATTTACAAAGATCGCTATGTATCACCAAAGATGACTACAAATTTCTGAAGATTATGAAATACCTCACCAAAATGGCCAAGCATTTCTAACAGATACAAAGAAATTTACAGAAATCTACTCGAAAGATGACAATACTCAAAAAATATCTAAAGCTTATTACATTATAAAGTTACCAGCAATTTCTGACTATCAAAGAATTTCAGGAAATGTGTACAATAGTAGTTTGTATACCAACCCAAGCAGCATTTTTCTTTCTCGATCGTCAGTTATCCTCATTATTTTTGACCAATAAGAAGTACTGCTACAGAATAAACATATGAAACAAGACGCGGGCTAGACCAAACTTATATCGGTATGAGTTGTAACCGTCATTATGGCTAGGTTAATGGTTACTATTAATATTAGTGACTTTGTACATGGAATTGCATAAGTTCTGTAAAGCTGTTGTAATTGCCAATCAAAATTTACTGTTAATATGAGTATTGTACTTCCAAAAAATCGGCGCGCCCTAAATATCTTACATTTTAAAAGTAATAATAATAAATATTTTATTTGTATTATTAACATTTCTGTGCTTAAAGCTACCAAATCGTTGTATATGGTTCCTTAGTTGTGTTAATACAAAAGGTTTTTATTTTATTTTCTTCGGGTGCATATTTATTTATTTATTTAGTAACTAGATTTCATTCTAAAAGAGGCTCCTACAAGAAATATGGCGGATGTAAAATCATGTGACCTAAAAGTAGATTCCCTAAAATTTAGTCCTAATGAACAACTTTCCAATTGATAAGGTCCAAATTACTTAAACTGAAGACTTAAATGTCGAGTAATACTTATTTAGCTGAAATTTACTTTGAAGTTACTAGACTAGAAGTTATTAGGACCTAAAATGGTCGTTTAACCCTAAATAGGTTTATTCGACTATTAGGTTATATTTTTAAAATGAGGTTATATATGTACAGTCGTGTGCAAATAAATCTGGGACAATGGTTTTTTCATATATAAATTCAGTTAAGATTTGAAGCATATCTCCATGGATTTTCTGCTACCAGAAAGAGCTACATTTTCATTTACTTCTCAAAGTTTAATGTAACTCTTTCTGATAGCAGGAAATCCATGGAGATATGCTTCAAATATTAACTGAATTTATATATAAAAAAACCATTGTCCCAGATTTATTTGCACACGACTGTACATGTAATCCATGCTGTTTAATTTTAAATTTATTGTCGACTGTGCAATGTTGATGCAGTTGCTACTGATGGTAAAGTTGATGATTTCACAGATTTAACAGTTGTAGGAGTGAATGTTGGATTCGTACTTTTTATTTTGCGATAATAATTTGTAGTGAGTCGATATGGTTTAAACGTACTATTTAATGTTTTCTTTATATGGCCGTCCATAATCGTTCACAATAATAATACACTGTAAAGCATAGAAAATCATCAACGCAACGTTATCGACGGTGTTAAACCCTTGTAAAGACATAAAGACCTAATTTAAACTAAGAGGCAATTTACTAATTGTTATTGGTTAGGTAAATTAACTTTGAAGTCGTATTTGTTAGGCATTGTGACTATTAAGTTTAGAAAGTATAACTGGTAATCATTTACCTATGTTAAAATTACGTCAACCATACGTAAAATAGGAATTAAGATTGTTTAATAAGTTTATCATTGACTTCAAAGTTAAGTCAAACTTCGGAACATGTTTACGTCAAAATTGAGTAAATTGCCCTTATTCTATTACTAAGCCAAAAACTTTGACCATGAAGTCAGTATTTAGGTCACCATTACGTATTATTTCTTTACTGACTAACCTCAAAGGCGCTTAGACTTTATAGTCGTTTTTTATGGAAAAAATTATGTAAATACTACTAACAAACTACTAATTGGCAAATGTGCGCTGTAGGTTAAAAGTAGAAGTTCAAATTACATACTTTTGACTAAATTAAGTTATCTTGGCTTTAGGGCCGGTTGCAGAAAGCAATGTTAAGTCTGGTGTTAGCTAACATCGCGTCAAAGTGAACAAAAACGAATCAAATTTCAAATGCTTATAGTAAACTAATACATTAGTAAACAAAATTTGATGCGATTTTGTTCACTTTGACGCGATGTTAGCTAACACCAGACTTAACATTGCTTTCTGCAACCGGCCCTTAATCTTGTAAAAGTAACTTGTGTAACTGCTTGGGAAGGCACTGACGTTTAACTTTTTATCACGAATGTGGATTTAAGGAGTTAAGGATAAGCCACATGAGAGATAAAAAGCAACTTCAGTGCGGAGGGGTACATTATGTTTTATTTGAAATTGAGAAATTGTGAAATTACAACATTTTAACCAACTTTTGTAGGTTATGTTGATGTCGGTTGACGTTTACTGTTGCCTCGCCACCTACAAAAAAGTATTTTAATGACGGATTTCGGCGTACTTCACTGCCGATTCCAAATAAGATTGTTTTAAGCAATAACAAAAATTATCTATAGTATATTACTGGATACGTGGAGAAACTACGATTCTCACTCACACGTTTGTCAATTTTATACACGAAGCCGTTTGATACAGACTAATGAGTGTGCTCCCCTAGACTTTCTCGCATTCGCCTTGGTACTGATAACTATTGGTGTTTTCACAGAAGATTTTACCAATTAATTGTTTCTAGCAAATTTGAAAAGTTTATTGCAATGTATATACATACAGCGATAAAATTACATTTTCAGGTAACCACTACCTGTTTAGGTAAAGTGCCGCTTTAGGTTAACCTATCATACTGAAATTTTATATCTGGGAGTTTTTCTCAATCATAAATGTATGTGCAAAATTTCGTGCAAATACCTTGAAGCAAACTGGTACTTTACTTGAATAGGTACCGCTACCTGTTTAGGTAAAGTGCCACTTCCGGTTAACCGATCATGCTGAAATGTAATATCTGGTAGTTTTTCTACATAAGAAATGTATGTACAAAATTTTGTTCAAATATCTCGAAGCAAACTGGTACTTTACTTGAAAAGGTACCGCTACCTGTTTAGGTAAAGTGCCACTTCCGGTTAACCGATTTCACTCAAAATTGGTCTGGAATCTACAAATTTTGAATAATGACTATGTACATAATTTCAAGGGTCTAGCTTATTTCGTTTTTAAGTTATCGTGTTCACACACACATACACACACGCATATACACACACACAGACATAATTCGAAAAATTGATTTTCGGACTCTAGGAGGTCTAAAACGTCAAGATTCGTCAAAATCTCGAAGTCGATTTTTTTTACGATTACAATACTTTCTCTATGCGAGAAAGTAAAAACAACACGTTTCAGTAGCAGGATTGAACAGATGTAATTTCTATTTATTCTAAGTGATTTCCAAAATCTGTGTGAAAGATTTTCATATCTAAATATCTAAAACACTAATAAATATTACGAGAATTACTAAAACTTACCAGTAATACTGCGCTAATTGACTTACAAAAAATCTGTTTTCAAGCTCTAAAATTTTCTTATTTTTTTTTGTTACAAAGGGTGACCCTCAACTTTCTAAAATTTCTTCTTCACACGTCTGCTTTTAAATATGATTAACAGATTAATTTCCTAATTGTACAGGTACTGTGATGGAGACGATGACTGTGGGGATGGCGCCGACGAACCTCCAGAATATTGCAAGAGCGAAGGCCGTACCTGCTTTGGGGACCTATTCACCTGTGACAATGGCAACTGTGTGCCCAGAATTTACATTTGCGACGGCGACAACGACTGCCTGGACAACAGTGACGAGGACAACAGGCACCAGTGCAGTAAGTTCTGCGCTTCTGCACAGTAACGAAGCATTAATTATTTTTTCCAGACAACAGAAGGTGTGATGAGGAAACAGAATTCACATGTGAAGCCAACAAAGCATGGGGAAGGGCTCAGTGCATTCCCAGGAAGTGGATATGCGACGGGGACCCAGACTGCGTGGATGGAGCCGACGAGAACTCCACCCTCCATCACTGTGCAACTCCACAGCCTTGTAGCGAAGACCAGTTCAACTGTACCAATGGGCGATGCATCAACAAGGGCTGGGTGTGTGACCATGACAACGATTGTGGAGACGGGTCGGATGAAGGAAAGGATTGCAACACTAAGTACAAGCCTTGCTCTAGTCAAGAGTTTACTTGTCAAAACTTCAAGTGCATTCGAAAGCAGTATCGGTGTGACGGGGAGGATGACTGTGGTGATCGTTCTGACGAAGTTAACTGCAGTAAGTAATTTTGTTTTGTGCGAATTATTAATTAGTAATGAGCAATAATTTCCTGTAGAAAAGGAAAACAGCACTTGTGTTAGTCCTGGGCAGTTCACGTGCAATAATGGGCAATGCATTGACTCGCAGCTTGTTTGTAACAAAGTGCCCGACTGCTCTGACGAATCGGACGAACCCCTCCATTGTAATGTGGACGAATGTGCTAAAGTCGAGATAAATCAATGTGGCCATAAATGTATAGATACTCCCACTAGCTTTTACTGCGAGTGTAACCAAGGATACAAGTAAGTAAACTTTAATTTTGCCTTAGGCAATACATGGCACACTCTTAACGGGAAAAATTATTAACAGATTGTTGGAAGATGGTAAAGCCTGTGCCGACATTGACGAATGCGTGGAAACTCCCGAAGTGTGTTCGCAGTACTGTTCCAACACGCCTGGCGGTTACTACTGCAAATGCAACGAGCAGTATTACGACAGACAAGACGACAAGCACACTTGCAAGCGCAAAGATGCCGTAGAACCGTGGTTGGTGTTTACAAACAAGTACTATGTCCGAAACATGTCTGTAGACGCAAGCAGATACAACTTAGTCCATCAGGATTTGATGAATGTAGTGGCCCTCGACTACGACATGGCTGGGCAGAAAATGTATTTCTGCGATGTGACAGCTAAGACCATATTTAGATCTACCATTGGAGGGACCGGCGAGAAGGAGCCTGTTATCAGGCACGATTCCCACGGCTTAGAAGGCATCTCGATAGACTGGGTGGGAAGGAAGTTGTATTGGTTGGATCGCCATTCGAAGAACTTGGACGTGGCGGAGTTGGATGGAACGAATAGGAAGACACTGAAAACTGGCATTGCCGACCCGAGAGCACTTGTAGTGCACCCTGGAGTTGGCTACATGTACTTCTCCTCCTGGCATTTGCAAGCGTACATCGGCAAGATAGGAATGGATGGGACTAATTTCACTCAAATTTTAACTTACGAAGATGACATAGCATGGCCTAATGCTTTAACGATTGATTTCTTTACGGACAGAATATATTGGGCCGATGCTCATTTAGATTACATTGCATTTTCCGATTTGGAAGGCAAGAACCGCCATAAAGTAATTGCAGGATCTGCAGTACCCCACGTGTTTGCCCTGTCACTCTTTGATGACTACATATATTGGACGGACTGGAATCTGAAGGCAATAAGTAGAGCGAACAAGTATACCGGCAAAGACTTAAGAGTTCTTCGCAACACTACGCACCGACCTTATGACATACACATTTTCCATCCGTTGAGGCAGTTGCCATACACAAACCCCTGTGGTGCTAGCAATGGTGGTTGCTCGCATTTGTGTCTTATTGCACCCCCACCTGCCTCGAGCTACTTGAATATCGAAGGATATGGAGAGGAAGGCGTCACTACGTTCAACTGCAGCTGCCCCAACCAGTTCTATTTAGCTCAGGATCGCAAAACTTGTATTGCCAACTGCACCACCGGCCAATGGAGGTGTGGTGGTGCTGATGAAAAGTGTATTCCATGGTTCTGGCAGTAAGTATTAATTATTAATTATTATTGTATATACAGGGTCCGGCAACGATGTGGCGGTGGAAGATAATTCTAAAACTATGAGACTTACATAAATATTGTGTATATAAAAGTTGTAGGTAAGAAGGTGGTTATACAGGGTGGCTCAAAAAAGTGGTGAATCAAATTTACTTTTCCTTTAACGGAATGCCCTTATTTAGGCAGCTTAAAAGATTTTCATTGAAATACTAATCATGTTGATAGTAACGATTCTATGCAAAAATATAGATCTTCAAGCGGCTGCTATAAATAACAGAAAACAATTGAATGAAGGAAAAGTTACCAAAAACTATGTTTTTCGTGATGTATTTTCCGAGTGCAAAATAGTAGATCTGGGTATGATTGCTATACAGCTTGCAACGCCCTGTATGTGTTTGCATTTTTGGAATGCCATTTTAATGAGCTTTCTTTTGACATGTTACTTCATACTCCTCAATTTAACTATTTTAGCTATGCATATTTGAACATAAAAACAATTTAAAACCATTAAGATCCTTTTTTTCAAGAGATAACAAACAAATGCCCTTATAATGTGAATGAAAACACTTGCAGCTGTCCAAATACAACGAAAAATTAGGTTTAGAAAGTAAAAATCCAATCACTGCTGAAAGCAGAAAAAAAACTGCGAGAAAATTAAATCTGGAAAACGATTGAATTTAGAGCTTGTTACCGTCAAAAACTTGATCAACTGGGCAAAACAAGGCCACACGCTTGGGAGCCAAATCTGTTACCTACAAAACGCGACTTTACGACACAATCGGGGGCTAACCAGATACGTAGCCCCAACCCCGTTACGATGGACGGTAACAAAAGGTTGCTCCGGCTTTAAAATGGACGGATGTTCTCTTTCTTCAATTTATAGATATAATTTCCCCGATACCACACTGAATGTCTCCAATGCAGTAAACTTTTTC
Source organism: Agriotes lineatus (assembly GCA_940337035.1). NCBI lineage: Eukaryota > Metazoa > Arthropoda > Insecta > Coleoptera > Elateridae > Agriotes > Agriotes lineatus. The sequence continues at coordinate 143,885,010 of OW679199.1, read as the reverse complement.
TTCTTGTTACCTTTCTTCGGTACAGCCATCTTCAACTGTTTGTTGGCTGGAGCATGAACAACCAACAAGTCCAATGAATCGGTGTCATTGACAATCACGATAGCCTCTTTTTCCTTTTTTGATTCTGCAATTGCAGTAAAAACGATCTTGGTGTCAGCATCACTTTCTGCCTGAATCACTTTGCAGCCACCGTGCTGTAAGTGTATCGCGATGAGAGCACTCAGTTGCATCTCTTGTTCTTACTATTGTTAGAAATTTTGCTTGTCCAAGAGTGACATTAATTGCATCTTCCACTTTCACTTCAACATGTGTAGTAGTGGATGATCTGCGCAAATGTTGTTCGTCTTTTGTGCTGGGTTCTTCACCATAACCATCTGGCCTCCCTACTTCCCTGAACCCCTTATATAATACACTTGGAGCGAATATTACGGGTTTATAGGCGTTCATGCTGTTTTTGACCAAACAGAAAAAGTTGCATTGTTACCCCCTCCATTTCTTCGTAATCCTTTACTGGAGCGCAAAAATGTAAGACCATTTTTATTGTAAATTAAATATAGATTAATTTTGTATAAGGTAAAGTTTGTGCTAAACCTCATAGTTAACGCGAAAAACTGTTGAAACTTACCATTTTACCATCTTTGCACCCTTCTCCCTCCTAAATCCGAAGCGCAAGGTCGTGCAACTTTTTACCACTTACTAAGAGGAGGGCACTAAACAGTTTGCCGCTGGGTAGAACTTTTTTTTTTTAATGTTTTTGGGTTAAACCCTAGTTTTACTGTACTATTAAAGGAAATTCGTTTTTGTCGATATATCCGCAAAAATAATGGCCGATATGGTCGATACCGATATATCCCTAATACGGCCGATATGGCCGATATACCGATTATCGATATCGGTCGATCCCTAGTTTGTTATCTCTTAAAATAAAGCATCTTAAGGGGCTTACGTTGTTTTTTTATGTTAAAATACGAATATCTGAAAAACCATTGAATTTAGGGGTAAGAAGTAAGATATCAAAAGAAAGCTCATTAAAAGAAAATTTCAAAAATACAAAAACGTACAGTTTTCCATTTGAAAAAATTTAAATTATTAAATTTGCAAATGTTGAGCACCCTGTATAGCATTAATACCCAAATGGTAACAATTTTTATTACTTACAGCAGTCGCTTGAAGTTCAGCATTTTTTGCATAAAATTGTTAATACCTTTAAACGAGTTAACGTTAGATCCATACAAGTTTCAATCAAAATAATTAGTGTTTCAACGTAAATCTCTCTTCTTCTTCTTCTTCTGTATCCATATACCCATCGGGTGTCGGACATTTGATCCTTAACTATTTGCTATCCATTTTTTCCATTCTTTCCGGTCCATTGCTAATCTTCCCATCTCTTCCTTCGTCTTTCCTCGTTGTCTGCCCAATTCTTCTATATTCTGTAGCCAGGTTTTCCTAGGTCTTCCTTTTCTTCTCTTCCCAATCCTGCCTGTTTCCATAATTTTCTTCACTAGTCTGTCTTGACCAGTTCAGTTGTTTCTTTTCTATCTTCTTTGTAACCGGTTCTTGTTCAATCATTTGTCTTATATGTTCGTTTCTCTCTCTATCCAGCTTGGTTTTTCCAGTTACTTTCCTAAAGTACTTCATTTCTGCGGCAATTATTTTCTTCTCGTGCTTCTCATGTATAAGCCATTGTTTCGCATGCGTATGTAAGTGTGGGTAGTACTATCGTATTATAGGCCCGTAACTTGGTTTTCATGTCTATTGCTCGTTTTCCGAAGATAGTTTTATTTAGTGCATAGTAGATCTTTCCGCTCTTGTTTGTTCTTTTGGCTATCTCTAGGTCCATCTTTCCATCTTCTGATATTACACTGCCTGGTATTCGTATGTTGTTACTACTCTACATTTTTTCCTTTGATTGCTATTCTTCTTTCTTCTTCTCGTGCTTTATTGTTGATTATCATCGTTTTACATTTGTCCATATTAACCTCCATTTCCAATCTTTCTATTTCTTCAGTCCATATTCTCGTTAGTTCTCTCATTTTTCTGTGGATATCTGATATTAGGACTATATCGTCCACGTACATCAGGCAATCGACTCTTATTGGCAGTAGTCTGTTATATCCTACCACAGTCTGATGTTGTGCTGTTTTCAGTCGGGTGTTTTTTAATAGTTTATCCATTACTACTATGAATAATAGCAGACTGAGGCTGTCTCCTTGCTTTATTTCTAATTCCATTTTAAATCTTGTTGACTCCTCTCCATTTATCTTGACCACCCCTTTACATCCTTACAAATGCTTTTTATTACCCGTATCAGTTTTACTTGTAATTTCAACGGTTCGAGGCACCTCCATATTATTTTCCTCTGAATCGCATCGAAAGCCGCTTTTATGTCTATAAAAGTTACAAACAATTATTTTCCTTTTTCTTCTTTTCTTTCTATCATCTTTATCATCTCTGGTTCAATGCCATCTTGTCCACATGACTTCCCTGTTTTGATGCTTTTCATCGCTACTTCCAGATCTTCCCTATTTATCTCCTCCGGTGGTACTTCCCATATTTCCTCTTCTCCTTTTTCATTGTTATGTAATTCGTTCTGGCTTTCGGCTTCATTTACTCTTTTCTTATCCTAATTTGTTTGTATAGTGGTCTGCCCAGATTTCTAATATGTCATGTAATTCAGATTTAAGTTCGTTATCAATATTTCTTATACTCCTTATCTTTTTCTTTTTATTTCCTTTCAACGCTTTTATTACATTCCAAAATTGTCTATTGTTTGTATCGTATGTTTGGTTTAGTTCCCTGCCAAACTCCTCCCAACTTTTCCTTTTCGCATCCCTCACTACCTCTTTCGCTATATTCCTTTTGTTTATATATTCTTCTTTATCCTGTAGGTTCTGTGATTCCATGCTGCTTTCTTGTTCTTAACTGCTTCCCTTACTTCATTGTTCCACCATCTAGTTTTCTTAAGTTGATTTTTGTTGTATTTTCTGGTTTTACATGTCTCTTTTGCTATTTTATGAATTGTTTCACTAAATATTTGCCATCTTCTCTCTAAAGTCTAGTTCGTAAATCTCTCAAGCTACCTAAATATAGGGCATTTCATTTAACAAAAAAATAGGTCTGAGTCGCCACAAACGCCCTATATAATCAAAACTATTTTAGTAATTTGCACCACCTTTGTACTTACAACTTTTGTATACTGATATTTACGTAATTCTCATAGTATTAGAATTATTTTCCAACCCCCCAACGTAGCTGTATATATTTAATCTTCTATTTCTTCTCCTCCATACTTTACAAACTTTGCGTAAATGTAATTTTCTCCGGGACTTTTTCCATTTTTTTATGTTCTTTATAATTTGTGCAACCTACTGTTTTGCTGAGCTTTCTTTATCTGTTTTATTTAGTTGGTTGTTTCCATACTCTGCTTGTCTGGTTTTGCTTTCACCTAGATTTAACATTTCCTGGAAATACTTTTTCCATTTATCGACCATTATCTGTTCTTCTCCAATTAGCCTTCCCTCTTCATCTTTAAAAAACGTATCCAATTTATTCCTTGGTAAAACTTCCTTATTTATTTTCTTTTCTTCCTGAGTTTTCTCTCTTTATACTCTCGGACCTCTTTAATGTTTTCTCTGTCTTCCGTCTTTGTTCTTCATATTTTTCTTGCTCTCTTTTTTTTCTGCATTTCTTGTCTACATTCTTCGCTGAACCAATTGTTTTTCTTTTGGTGTTTGCTGCTTTCTTTATAACCTCTTCTGTATTTTCCACATTGCCTCAATTGTTTCTTGCTCTGAATCTTGCGTCCATTTATCTCTTATTTTCTGTTGGTAATGGTTTTTATTTTCCACATTTACTAACTCGATAACTCTAGTACTGAACGTTTTCTTTTTGTCTTCTTTTTCGTCCTCTTTATTTGTTTGTTGACCAGTAGTCGCACCAAAATTAATACGTGATGTATTTGGTTTGTTCTCCGTGACCCTGGTATCACCTATGTTCTCTTGTGTATGTTTTTGTGTTCAATATGTGCTCATGATTCACATTTTCTTTTCTGCTCCAAAATCTATCAATTTTTGTCTTTTGTTGTTGCGTTCTTCGTGCAAACTTTACTTTCCAATAGTCGGAGTATACTCTACTTTTCTCCCTACTTTAGTATTACAATCTATTATAATTATGATTTGTTTCTTCAGTATTTTGTCAAAAACTTGTTCCAGTTCTGTACAGTTATCAGATTAATTAATTCTTTGTTGATTTGTATTTGCCAATTTTGCACAAATTGTTTAATTTCCTTGTTGACTAGGAAACTATTTCAATTATTTTTGCGTTGTTATTTTTCCATTTCTAGTATAACATTTTCCCTCTATTTTGTTTCTTATATTTTATATAATAATAATAATAATAATAATATGGCTTTATTCAACCAAAAAAATTAGAAAAGGAATACAACCATTGAATGTAATATTCACAGGGGAAGTTCAGCCTGACAACATAAGGTTGTTTGCTGCTCTTCCACTTAACCTGTAGTTTGAACTTAAAATTGTTAGAAAAACTATTTATTTCAATTCCGACATGAAAACCCATGCGCCTGCCTGTACGTAACAATACAAATACAAAACTATTTAACAAATAAACTATTGATTCTGCTCACGAAATAAGTAATAAGTTAGATTTCTTTTGAATAGCGATTGACTTATAGTAAATGGAAGAATATTTGAAATTTTATTGAAACAGTTAACGGCACAATATGAAAAAGATCTCTCAAATAGTTGTTTTCGATGTGATGGAAATGTTAAAAGACCCTTGTGGCGAAGATTTAAATTATGGATGTCGGTACGATAAGTTAGCTTTCTGTGCAAATATGGAGGACATTTAAACGTAATAATTTTTGATATAAACAAGCAGAGTGCAGATATCTTCTATTTAACATATTTACAATTCTGAAGTTTGTGAGAAACTTTGTCGTATTTACGTATACCATATATTAGACGTAGACAAGAGTTTTGAACTTTTTGTATCCTATTAATGTCAACAGAGTCTAGACAAGGGCCATATACTACATTACAATAATCAAACTGTGACAGAACTAGAGCAGTGCACAAAGATATTTTCATCTTAGTAGTCAGCAAATGCCTGTTGCGGTAGAGAGTTTTAATATTACAATATGAATGCTGCAGACATTTGCTAACATGATCTTTAAAACGTAGCTTATAATCAATTTGAAGCCCAAGATTTCTTACAGAATCTTGAAACAGTATAGGTACTTTATTTATAAAAATCGATAAATCGTCTATACATCGAAGCCGGTCTTGTAAGTTACCAAATAACATGGCGTAAGATTTTGTAGGATTGAGCTGTACACAGTGTTGCTTGGATATATTATAAAGCACAGTTAAGTCTTTGTTTAGTAAACTACAGGCATTCTTACTTTCTTCTGGTTTAAAAGAAATGTAAACTTGTGTGTCATCCGCATATGAATGAAAATGAGAGTTCATAAGATGTTCATGAAATGCTGAAGTGTAAATATTAAATAGAATCGGACCCAAGATGGACCCCTGTGGGACGCCACTCACTATGCTTGTAAATTTATATTTATTTTCTCCCAATATAACCCGTTGACCATGACTAGAGAGATAATTCTTAAACAACATAATAGCACTGTCCTGTAAGCCGATATAATGTAACATGGCAATCATTATTTCATGATTAATGGTATGAAAGGCCTTGGAGAAGTCCAAAAGGACCAACACAGTAAGCTGATTGCCATCAGTTGCTCTAAGAATGTCATCAATCACATCAAGTAACAAAGTGGAACAGCTGTAGCTACGTCTAAAACCAGACTGCTTGTGCGGTAATATTTTGCATTTTTCTAAATGATCACTCAACTGTGCAGCCATGGACCTCTCCAGTACCTTTGACAAAGCAGGAAGAATTGAAATTGGACGCAAATCCTTAAATGAAGTAGGATTTGCGACTTTTGGAAGTGGTATAATATTGGCTTTTTTCCATCGTTCTGGAAAAACTGAATGAGTTAAGCAATCATTCATAATGTGCGTAATTATTGGCAAAAGAAATGGCAGGCAAAGCTCCAATAAAAAAATACGTATGTCGTCACAACCAACGGCCTTAGATTTAATGGATTTAAGGAACTTTAATACCTCAGCTTCTGATAGAGTTCGGAATTTGAAAAGCTGACTTTCACTTACAGTTAGTTTAATGTTATTACTGTAATGAGTAATGATTTCCTTAGTATCTAAAGATGAAACTTTGGGAATTGAATTAATTAAAAAAATCATTAATTAGTTCAGCATTGGCTAAATTTGAAGGGAGTTCATTGTTTTTATTATTAGATTTTAGAATATCAAGATTTTTAAGTTCTCTCCAAAATGTTTTAGAGTCTGACTGAAATTTAGAATTTAAAAAGGCTTTCTTTTCTCTCGTGATAGCTGTGGTCGTGAAATTACGCAGTTGTTTGTAATAATGAAAGTGATTTATGTTCTTAGAAGTTTTATATCTTCTAAGAGCTCTGTCGCGAAATGACATAAGCATTTTGATATTATCAGACAGCCAAGGTGCACAAGGCTTTGATAACTTTGCCGTTTTATAGGGTGCATGAAGGTCAAATAGTGTAGTTAAGGTGCTGTTAAAAAATTCTATTTCATCATTAATATTATTTAAATCATATATGCCCCACTGAATGGATCTCAGGTGATCATAAAATTGCTGGTCATTAAATTGTTTAAAGTCTCTGTACGTTCTAATATACGGTTTTGGTTTGGAGCAGACGACATCAAACTTACAAGAAATAAGTTCATGATCAGAAACTTCGTGTAAACTCGTTGCATTTGTATCTTTTATGAACTTAGATGCATTTGTAATAAGAAGATCGATAAGAGTGAACGAGTTCTGAGTAATACGAATTGGATGCTGTATTAGTGGTAATTTATTTATCCTGCTGCTTTTCAGCTTGCAGTAGGAGTTCGGTTATTACATTATTATTAATTACATTGACATTAACATTAATGTACCTCAACATTACATATTAATTTACGTTTGTACTAATTACCTATTTTACACCGGTCACTCATTCTTGTCCTTTATTCCTCGTCTTCTTTGTACCTCTCTCATCCACCCTATACCCTTGCCATTTTCACTTAGTACACTTTTCACTGTTTTTCCATCACTTATATCCCGAGTCTTATAACATCCATGTACTAGATGCACTATTGTTTGTTCCTCTATTCCGCATAACCTACACATCTTCTCTTCATCTTTTTTCCATATTTTTTTACCATTTTCTTCATTTCCACGTCTATACCTTGCAATTGTTTGATGGTGTCCCTTGTCTTCTTTGTTTGTTAGGTATTTGGGTACTCCTGTCGCCATAATATTTCTATATAAATTATTGCTGGTACTGCGGTTTATTTGGTTAAACTGCTCTTGTTTTTGTATTTCATCTTTTCTTATGAGTTCTTTTCTTATTGACAGTTGTTGATCTTGTCTTCTTCTTTCTATCTCTTGTATGGTACTCCATACTGCCCACTCTTGTGGTAGTACTTTTCCCTTTTCTTTTCCCATTGTTTTTACCGTCTTCTATTTTTTTCTCCTCCTTTTTTCTTATTTCTTTCCAACATTCCTTCAATATTGTATTTTCCGTGTTGCTTCTTATTTTATCTTCATATTTTATTGCTCTATGTCCTGCCTCAATCCTTAGTTTTCTTCTTTTTGTTTCCTCTAGCACTATATATGATGGCGTGTTTGTATCAAGCTCCAATAGCCATTCGATGTATTATACTTGGATTTTCTCGATCTCTTCCCTCTCTTCCCAACCCCATATTTCTGCGCCATACAGAATTATACTTTTTATTATTGTGTCAAACATCATTAGCCTTATGTTAAAGTTTTCTCCCAATTTTCTCTTTCCTATTCCCCATATTTGGCCCAATGCCTTCATAGCTTTACTTGTGACTTCCTTTAAATGTTTTTCTGGCCCATTGTTTCTTTGGAATGTATATCCTAGGTATTTTATTTCATTTGTTTTTTCTATTTCTTCTTCGTTCCACTTCCATTTTTCTTTTTTATCTCTTCCTCCTCCTTTTCTAAAGACTATGATCTTTGATTTTTCTACATTTAATTCCATACTCTTTTTCTGTAAATATCGCTGGAATCTTATCATCATATCTTTCATTTGTTCCTTTTCTTTTGCCAGAAGTACTATGTCATCAGCATATGCTAATGACCAAATCTTCTTCTTACCAATTATCACTCCACCTGCTTGCCATTGTCTTAATTTATCTTCCAAATCTGATATATATATCAGGAAAAGAGTCAGGCTGAGAGGGCATCCTTGTCGTAATCCTCTTTCTGTCCAAAACCTTTTAGATGTCTTTTCATTAATTTTGACAATGTTTACGGTTTCTTCGTATAGTTCTTTTATTCGGGTAATCATGTGTTGGTGTATTCCTTTTCTTTCCATCATTTGCCACAGTTCTTGTCTATTCACCATGTCGCCACAGTTCTTGTCTATTCACCATGTCGAAGGCTGCTTCGAGATCAACAAAAACTGTAACTAGCTTTCCTTTTTTCTCCATTATTTCCTTTTCTATTATGTAGTTTAGGATATATATGTTGTCTATTGCACCTCTTCCCTTTCTGAATCCTGATTGTGTTTCTTGAATAATGTTCTTTTCTTCCATTTCCTGTTTTAGCTTTCCTTCCAAGATCATGGCATGTAATTTATAAGCTGTATTCATTAAGGTTATTCCCCTGTAATTCTCTGCCATATCTCTGTCTCCTCTTTTATATATCGGGATTATTATTCCTGTTTTCCAACTTTCTGGAAATCCTTTGCCTTCCCATATATTTTGTAAGCACTCTGTTAGTCTTCCAATTATATTATCTGGTGTGTTTATCCATACTTCATTCTGCAGCTCATCTACCCCGGGGGATTTGTTCTTTTTCAATCTCTTTATGTGGTATCTTACTTCCTCTTCCTTTATTGGTGTTGTCGTTGTTGTTTCTATTGCTGTTTCTTGTCTTTGTATAATTATTTCTTCTCTTCCTTTCAGTATCTTCCTGAAGTGTGTTTCCCATATTGTCATCTCTATTTTGTCACTTATCTGAGATTTTGTTTTCCTCTCTTTGTTGATGTACTTCCATGCTTCTGTTTCTTTCTTTATTTCCCTTATCTCTTTTCCATATTGTTCCATCTTCCTCTTTTTTTGCTCTTTATTAGTTCTTTGTATTCTTTCATCTCTTTTATATATACATTTTTTGCAACTTTTTTAATTTTCCATCTTCTTAAACACTGTCTTACTTGCTGCTTTTTATTTTTACATTCTTTATCCCACCAAGGATTTCTACCTATTTTCCATTTCTGTATTGTCTTTTGTTCTTTCACTATATTTTTCTTAATCTTTTCTGTGAGTTCATTCATTGCACTTTCTACTCCTTCCTTTCCGAATTCAATCCTTCTTAAATTCTCTTTGTATATTTTTATACTGTCTTTTGTCCATACATTTTTATTTATTCGCCTAAATTCGTTCTCTTTTGATTCGGGTTTCATTGTTTCTGCTAAGTGTATTGTTAAGGGTTGATGATCTGACTCAGTTCTCTCTCCTATTATTAGGCTTTTGATATCTTCTAGGCCTGTATTGTTGGTTATTACATAATCAATTACCGTCTCTCCTCTAGGACCTATATACGTATATTCTCCTTCTACGTCTCCACTTATATTACCATTTAAGATATTCCATCCTCTTTCTTGTATAAATTGTATCAATACTCGTCCTTCCGTGTTTTGTATTTTGTCTTTGGATTTTCTTTTTTCTTCTTCCCTGCCTTCTCCTATTGTTCCCCACGTTCCTGTTCTTGCGTTGAATTCTCCGCCAATTAATAACTTATATTCTTCTTTTTCTATTATCTGGTCCTTTAGTTTGTCTATAATATTTTCTATATTTTGATTACTGTATACTGTTATTATTCTCCAGTAGTCTCCCTTTATTTTTAATATTCTTTCCTGAATTCCTTCGTGTTGGTTTTGTTCGTATTTTGCATCCATTTCTTCAATTCCTTTCTTTATCCCTGTAATTATTCCTCCTTTTGCTCTACCTTTCTTATACTGTTTTGTTGCATATTGGCATTCCCAGTTGTAATTTTCGGGTAGTTGTTGCTTTATCTTTTTCCAATCCTTCTCTTCTATCCATGTTTCATTAAGTCCTATTATCTCATATCCTTTTAAGTATTCCCAAAAATCTTCATCCTTATTTTTTATTCCTGACACGTTCCAGAAGATCACTTTTATTTCTGTTTCACTATCCTTGAGTTTTAGTTTGTCCTTAATCTTTAATGCTACCTTTCCTTGTCTTGCTTGTCCGTTGCCAACATAGTTTTTATATATTTGTAGGTTTCTCAATCTTCGTATTATCCTTTCTGCTGGTGGTTGTATTTTAATTGTTTTTTTCATTTTTAGTTCTTCTATTGCGTATGTATTTTTTGGTTTATTTGACTTGTCTTCTTCCTGTTCTTCACTTTTCTCTAATTTATTTCCTTGTCCTATTTCTTCCTCCTTCTATATCGGACCATTCGTATTTAGTTCCATTCACTTCCAATTTGCGATATCCTACTCGTGTGCGTTTTCCTCTGCTCTTCTCTTCTTGGGCTACTTTCCTAATTTTAAGTTGCACTCCGCGTTCTTCTTTGGTGAGGTCGCTGTCGATGTAGATGTTGTTTGTTAGTTTCTTCTTTTGTCTTAGAATTGCTATCTTTTGTTCGAAGTTTTCACATTTTACAACTGTAATTTTTGCTTCTTTCATTCCAACTTTGTACGCTTCTTCCACCTTAATTGCCATTCCTATCTCCTTTTGTATAAAATTCGAAACTTTTTCTTTTAAATGCTGCGTTCCAGTGTGTTCTTCGTCAAAATCTTTTCCTTTAATTACAATATTGTTTCTCCTTTTTACTTCCTTTTACTATAAAGGAAGTATTGGATTCACCCCAAAAATTCGAAATTGAGTTTTCAACGGATCTTCACGTTTTAGAGTCCCCTGATCCCAAAAAACATATTTTTTTTCATTGGTCTGTGTGTCTGTCTGTCTGTCTGTGTGTGTGTCTGTGTGTCTGTCTGTGAACAGAATATCTCAAAAACAAAAAGAGGTATGGCGTTGAAACTTCATATATAAGATTTGTGTACTATGTAGATGAGACATCAAGCTTTTGAAGAAAATCGCATAACCGGAAGTAGGTGTTTACTCTTGTGATTTTTCAGTTTTTTTCGATTTTTTCAAAAACGGCTTAACGATTTTTTTTAAACTTTACATTTTTCTTACATTTTTAATGTGTATTGATGTGAGATAGGTGATTATCCAGTTGAATATTTCTAAAGTGGGTTTCTTTTGTTTTTTTTTCTATTTTTTTATTAACTCCTATTTTAAATAAAACACCCGGTATATTATTACATTTTTGAATTCACCTTAAAATTCTAGAGAAAATTTGTCTCTTCAACTAACACTCGATTTTGTACCGTTTTTGTAGAATTTGTAATTTTTGAAAATTTTTAACAAATGGTTAAAAATTAAAAATGAAATTTTTGACTAATTATAAGATCACTGTAAAAGGAAGTTGTGTGAGTGTATCACACCAGATTTTTTCTTTCTCTTGCTTCTCTAGTTTACTTTCGATGTTGTTAATCTTCCTTTCGAGTTCTCCTTGTTCTTTCTGCCAAACTTTTGCTTTTTCTTCCCATTCCATTTTTACCTTATGGTTGCTGTATTAATTGCTCCAAACCTAAACCATCTAAGGAAGATTTAAAATGATCGACTCCAGCACTGTCACAGTCCAACATGTTGACATTAAAATCGCCCACACAAATTATATATTCAGATAAAAACAATAACAAAAATTCATCCAAAAATTCTAACAAATTTGCATGAGGAGGGTTATCAATAGCTCCAAAAACCAAGTCACTAGTATTATTAATACTTACAGATATCCATAGTTGTTCAATTTCAGAATTAAATGGTATGTTTTTATATTTAAAATTCGTTTTTAGATAAATCCCTACGCCTCCACCTCGACCAATTCGATCCCTTATAAATGTATAGCCTTTAATTGCAACTATACAGTCTGCTATGCTACTTCCCAGCCAGGTCTCTGTCACTGCAACCACATCATAATTATTTTCCAGGATATGTGCTTTTAAAATATTAAAATTATTTATGAGTGAACGTACGTTCAAATGAGCTATTTTCATAACCTAAAAGTAAGAAAGAACACTAAAAAAAAAAAAAAAAAAATAAACTAAAGTATACGTTATGGCGGGGGTTAAGGGATGGCGCCAAAACCTAGTCATCCAAACGTCAACCTCACCTGCACGCGGTATCCCCTGCTAAAAACGAACGAGGCTCTGGCGACCGAATAGTGGCGGAATATCCATAATATACTCCGGCTCAGCCGAGGCATGTCTGGATGCTATAGATGGCAGCCCCATCCCCAGAATCAGCTGATGGGCCAATCACCCGTATAGCTTAAATCCCACGATTACTGAAACTAATACAAGGAGAAGCCGGACGGACTTTACGGTGACGACTTTTGGCGCGAAAACTCGGACAAGGATTGGTTTTTGGAATATACGAACTATGCTGGAACCTTCCCGACTTGCCCAGGTCACAAAAGAAATGGAAAACTATAATCTAGAAATTCTTGGACTTAGCGAAACCAGATGGAATGGTACCGGTGAAATAACTACGATTGATGGAAAAACCTTGATATTCTCGGAAAATCCTTCTGACGCAGACCATGAGGGAGGGGTTGGGCTACTATTAAGTAGAGCAGCAAGAAGAAGCCTGATGGAATGGAAACCAGTGTCTAGCAGAATAATCACAGCACGGTTTCATTCGCGTGTGAGGAAAATCACCATTGTACAATGCTACTCTCCAACTGAAGTTGCAAACGATGAAGACAAGTGTACATTCTATGACATGTTAACGAGCACGCTAAGAGAAATAAAGAAAGCAGACATTGTCATATTAATGGGCGATCTCAACGCCAAAGTAGGCAGCGACAACGTCAATGTAGAACAAGTCATGGTAAAGCATGGGTTAGGACAAATAAATAAAAATGGTGAACTCTTCGTAGACTTATGCATGAATCACCATTTGGTTATAGGTGGAACATTATTTCCGCACAAACGATTACATAAAGCAACCTGGGTCTCTCCAGACAACAGAACTACCAATCAAATTGACCACTTAGCGATTAGCAAAAAATGGAGAGGATCCCTACTAGATGTCCGCAGCTACCGAGGTGCTGACGTGGCTAGTGACCATCACCTAGTAATTGGCACAGTCAGATTAAAAGTAGCTGCAATCAAACCAAATAGTAAAATAAATCGAACAAAATTAAACTTGGACCGCCTAGAAAACCGCGAGACTCGATCAAATTTCAAAATAAATATATCAAGGAAATTGGAATTGCTACAACTAGTGGAAGATAACCAGACCGAAAATTGGAAGCAAATTGAAAAATGTCTTATAGAAGCCAGCCTAGAAACGTTAGGAAAGAAAAATCCAAAGAGAAAGGAGTGGATAACACAAGCCACCTGGGACTTGATTGAATGAAGACGCCGTATAAAAGGTCAAATACATAGTGCTCAAACGGAAGAACTGAAGGATGTTTTACGAAGAGCGTACAAAGAAACAAACACAGCCATTAAAAGAAGCGCAAGAAAAGATAAACGTAACTGGACAGAGACGATGGCTACAAGGGCGCAAACTGCAGCTGAACTGAGAAATAATAGAGAACTATACAAAATAACAAAACAACTAGCCAACAAAAACTTCATACATGAGTGCCCGGTCCTAAAAGATAAACTTGGAAATAAACTCTATACTAACGACCAACATCTAAGTAGATGGTATGAGCACTTTAAAGAAATGCTAGACGTGTCAGAACAAAATGCAGTCCCAGAACAATATGAACTAGAGCAAGCTCCCGATACCCTCGGAATAAGTATAGAACCACCCACCAAACGAGAAATCACGCATGCCTTGCTGAGACTCAATTCTGGTAAAGCACCTGGGCCTGATAACATACCAACAGATATACTTAAAGCTTGTCCTTTATTAATAACGGATGTACTTCACCCACTGATAATGGATTTTTGGACTACGGAGACAATCCCAGACCAGTGTAAGGAAGGGCTCATAATTAAAATTCCTAAGAAAGGCGATCAAACTATGTGTCAGAACTGGAGAGGAATAACACTGCTTAATTCAATCAATAAACTACTAACACAAATTATACTAACCAGAATTTCGAAGCACCTAGAACCAAAACTGAGGAAAGAACAAGCTGGCTTTAGACCACACAGATCCTGCACGGAACAAATAAACACCTTACGTCTTATAATAGAACAATCTTGCGAATGGCGCACCTCACTTTATATTCTATTTATAGACTTCGAGAGAGCTTTCGACAGCCTACTTCACTCAGCGATATGGAAGATGCTTGCTACAAAAGGCGTTCCAACAAAAATAATTAATCTCATCAAAGAACTCTATCATGGCACCTCATGTCGAGTAAGTCATAAAGGGAAAGCAAGTGATCCGATCCCAGTAAAAATTGGGGTTAAACAAGGATGTATCCTCTCTCCGCTATTATTTAATCTGATTCTGGATGAAGTCCTAACAGAAACAAATAATACTCAACGTGGCATAGTATGGAATTTCCAACAAAGACTCGAAGACCTAGATTACGCTGATGACATTTGTCTCCTATCGCACACTTTCAATGACATGAACGAGAAACTCCACCGCTTACAAGAAGAAGCATCCAAAGTAGGGCTAAAGATAAATGTCCGAAAAACTAAAGAAATGCGTATTAATAACCAATCACATAATAGATTCCTCTATCAAAATCAGCTCATAGAAGAGGTTTCCAGTTTTACTTACCTTGGCAGCATCATAACTAACGACGGAGGATCTTTGGCAGACGTGAAAAGCAGAATTCAGAAAGCTAGAGGAGCGTTTAGTCTTTTGAACAAAATTTGGAATTCATCACAATACTCATACAAAACAAAACTTCGCCTATTCAACTCAAATGTCAAATCTGTGTTATTGTACGGATGCGAATCTTGGATGGTGACAAATGAAATAACAAATCGCATCCAGGTTTTCATAAATAAATGTCTTAGAAGAATCCTACGCATCTATTGGCCAAACACTATTAACAATGAAGACCTCTGGAAAAGAACGAAAGAAGAAAACATGAAATCCCAAATAAAACGGCGAAAGTGGAAGTGGATAGGCCACACCCTATGAACACTTCGGATCAGCATAGCGAGAGAGGCGCTTGATTGGAACCCACAAGGAAGCGGAAGAAGAGGACGTCCAAAGATGACATGGAAACGCTCTGTACTTAAAGAAGCCGAAAACATGGGCAAGTCTTGGGGAGAAGTGAAAGCTATTGCCGCTAATAGGACCAGATGGAAGCTCTTTGTAGAAGCCCTAACTTATATATATATATATATATATACGTTATGGCAGGCACATACGTTAACATGATCGTATAAAAAAAAATTAGGCAACCTAACTTTAACAAACAAAATTAAGAGATAAAACAAATGGTACTCTACTTTCTAAGGACTAAACCAAATTACGTATGTAAGTTGTGCTTTAAAGGCAGTGCGCAACAATTTATTTATGTATAATTTTATTAAGCTCGTCCACTGTAGTAACCGCCCTTTTATTACCCTCATTATTTATAATAACTAGCAGTCCAGTGAGAAATGTCTCATTTAATAAAACAAAAAAGACCGTTATGCAAATAGAACGCGTATTCACCACACGTACGTATATGACGTCATTGTTGGTAGCAAATTACCAGTCGCATTCGCCTTGATAAAATTTGCCTAGAATCTAACCTAAAAAGTTAGGATTAGGATAATTAAGAAAATAATTAGTGTTAGAGACTGAAATTCGGTTCCTGACCTGACATGACCATTCCAAACATATAACTTTCATAACTTTTTTCTCTATCTCTTACGGTTTGGCTGCTGAAACAGCATCCCGGACGGACAAGTCTGTTATATATATGGATTATACGTCCATCAGACGACCATACATTCCTAACGCCAATTTTATGAACTGCCTCCTGTAGTAATAGATAGGGATGTTTGATACACCAAAAAGTACCGGTACAATCGTATCGTATCGTATCGATTTAAAAGTACCGGTTTGTGGCAGTATCGTATACAAAAGTACCGGTACATAAAATACCGGTACACATTCGATCCAGGATATTTTCTAGGTATTTTTATTGTCGAGTTTGTAGAAGCTGAAAATTACTTATTGAAAGTTATCGCCGGTTGACCAACTCGCTCTTACTTCCATAGAACACTAAATATAAATATCAAACAATCTCATTGAGATTGTTTCATTAATTTTTATGTTAAAAATTTTAAAAAATGAATGAATGGTCAAAAGATGGGTTATTGGAACCCAGGCTGAAAAAACCTTGGATCGGTCCTGACGATACTGACCAAAAATAAATCGTATCGTATTGTATCGCTTACTGAAATACCGGTACAAAATATCGAGTATCGGAAGACAAAGTACCGGTACTTCAAAATACCGGATCGTACCGCACATCCCTAGTAATAGATACCTAGCCTAGCCACTTCTTCTAAACTTCTGAAAGCTCCCTGGTAATATGCGCTCTTTACATTCCATGTATCTAATACCAGACTTTTATTTCTTTTTTGTTGTATATTTTTGTCATGTTCTTTTTCTTTGCCACATCAGTCATAGTTTGTGCTTCCATATTCTCATTTGCTGTTAGTTTTTTGGTTAACTCATTCTCATAAGTGTCCCTGCATTGTCATTCCACTTCCACATTAATTATTATTAATTTTTTACTGTTTTACTGGCCTATACTAAGAGGAAGAAGAATTTTTTACTTATAACTTACCATTTTTTCCTCTTGTAGATGCGACGGCGAAAAAGATTGCAAAGACGGATCAGACGAACCCTCGACATGCCCACCCAGGCAATGCCGTGCCGGCACGTTCCAATGCAAAAACGGCAACTGCACACCATCCGCCACCATTTGTGACGGCACCGACGACTGCGGAGACGGTTCCGACGAACAGCACTGCAACATGCCATGCCCTGAGCTGGAATTCAAATGCCGCTCCAATGGCCGCTGCATTCTGGATAGCTGGAAGTGCGACGGCGATGCTGACTGCAAGGACGGATCGGACGAGGATCCGTCGATATGCCACAAGAGAGCCTGCGATCCGATCAACGAATTCAGCTGCAAGAACGGTCGTTGCATACCCAAGCTGTGGGTGTGTGACTTTGACAACGACTGTGGTGACGACTCCGACGAACCGGCTTACATGTGCAGGCAGAAGAATTGCACCACCGGCTGGCAGCGCTGCCCAGGCCGTGCTAACTACAGATGCATTCCCAAATGGCTGTTCTGTGATGGCAAAGATGATTGCAGGGACAGCTCCGATGAGCTCCCGGAGAACTGCCCTGATTGTAACCTCGAAACTGATTTCAAGTGCAACAATAACAGGTGCGTGCCGAAGCAGTGGTTGTGCGACTTCTCTGATGATTGTGGGGACGGGTCGGATGAGTCTGAGGCGGTTTGTAAAGGCAGTTACCGCGAGTGCTCTGAATCTGAGTTCCGTTGTGGTAGTGGTAAGTGCATTTCGACCAGATGGCGTTGTGATCATGAAGATGACTGTGGAGACAACACGGATGAGATAGGCTGCAGCGGATTCAAGTGCAAAAATGGCACCTTCCAATGCGCTTCTGGTCATTGCATTGCCGCTTACTTCCGGTGCGATGGAGATAGGGACTGCAGAGATATGTCTGATGAAATGAACTGCCCTCCGAGGTATCCTGGTGGTAGGTACTGTCCCGAATCGAAATTCCAGTGCAGCAACCATCTTTGCATCAGCCAAGCAGACTTGTGCGACGGAACAGATGACTGTGGGGATGGGTCGGACGAAGCTGCAGCGATTTGCACCAATTTCAACTGTGATACTTTGCGCCGATTCCAGTGTGCTAACCACAGGTGTGTTGCACGGTACCAGCTGTGCGACGGCATTGACAATTGCGGAGACGGATCTGACGAAAACAACATGACGCTCTGCTCGTCCAAAATGAAACCGTGCGATCTTTACACTGAATACCAATGTGCCAACAAGAAATGCATCAATAAGACTCAAGTTTGTGACTTTGCCGATGATTGTGGTGATAGCTCAGACGAGTTGGGTTGCCATCACAATAAAGTTTGCACAGATGCGACCAGGGGAGGCTGCGAGCATCATTGCACCAACCTTACGGGTGGAGGATACATTTGCGCCTGCTATCCAGGCTATATCATTTCAAAAGAGAACAGGAAGAAGTGCCAGGACGTGGACGAATGTGCCACAGGAAGCCATCAGTGCTCGCAGATTTGCACGAATTTGAATGGGACCTTCAGCTGCTCCTGCCATGATGGCTTTAAGCTATCCGATGGGCTTTCTGGAATTTGCAGGGCGGAACAAGAAAAAATCACGTTGCTATTTGCAAATGGGCCTGAAATTAGAGCATTCAGCTTGAGGGAGCGAGAAGAAATCGATGTAATCAGTGAGGAAAAACGCATTGAAGCTTTGGATTACAACCCTACATCACAAATAGTATTCTGGGCTGACAGCTATGACAAGACCATAAAGCGCTCATACATGGTAAACGCCCGCAATGGAGAAGTTAAAACTGGCTATGCACAAGATCTCAACATGAAAGGCAACTCTAAACCTACTGCTCTGGCTGTAGATTGGATTGGGGATAACTTGTATTGGACTGAAACGGACCGAGCCGGCTCGAAGCCCAAGGGTAGAGTAATGGTGGCCAAAACTGACGGTCGTTATCGCAGGGCCATTGTTAATGTAGGCTTAGAGAGTCCCACTTCTGTAGTTGTCGATCCCCAACTGGGACGTATGTTTTGGACGGACGCCGGGTCAGCTCCAAAGATTGAAGTTTCCTGGATGGATGGGTCTAAACGCCGACCACTAATCACCGAAGGCATTCGGCACCCCGCAGGGCTGGCTGTAGATTACTCAATGGACCATTCGCTTTATTGGGTGGATACTAAGCTTAACACCATTGAATCGATGAGGCATGACGGGTCCAATAGGAAAACCATTCTGAGGGGCGACAGGCTGAAGCACCCGATTTCTCTGGACGTATTCGAATCAAACCTGTTTTGGGTAACTAAAGACACTGGAGAATTGCTCAGGCAAGATAAATTCGGCCGGGGTGTGCCCGTCACTATCCAGGGAGATCTCGTCAATCCATCAGGTGTCAAAGGTAAGTCGGTTGACTGTACACCTACCAGTTCTGACACCTACTTATTTTACAGTTTACCACAACTTGCGGTACAACACCTCGATTAACAACCCGTGCCGGAACAATGAATGCTCCCACCTGTGCTTACTGGTACCTGGAGGACACAGATGCACGTGCCCAGACACAGCAGCGCCCTCGTCTCACAGAAGCAAGGCCGAAATAACATGTGACGCAGCGTCGGAACGGCCAAGACCAGCACCGCGAGTTTGTGCCTGCCAAAACGGAGGATTGTGCAGGGAGAGTGACACTACCGACTTGGTGTGCGAATGCCCCCCAGATTTCCACGGGCAATTCTGCGATGTCCATGTTGCACACAGTAGGAATCCTAGTGGCTCTAACACTGTGGCAATTGTTATACCCATTGTCGTCATCCTTTTGGTTCTGGGTGCCGCCACAGGTGTTTGGTTCTTCTTGAGAAAGAGGCCATTGTGAGTAGTTGGTTTTTAGTTAGTTATGCTGTTTCAATGCTTATGTTTCAGTGGCAAAGGAACGGGTCTTAGCAGCCTAGCCAGCAGTCAAAGTGTGTCGTTCCGGCAAGGCAGCAATGTCGAATTTGGGAACAACACCTTCAGTGGAAACGGTGCTGGCAGTGGTATGGAACCTATGGATGTAGCGTACAGTCTGGACCCAATAAGTAATAAGAGTAGAGACTTCCATAATCCCATGTATGATGCAGTTCAAAACAATCCTGAAGCTGTTGGAAATGGTAGCTCAGGTAAATATAGTATGAGTAAAAACAAAGTTCATCAAAGATGCGTTTGAAATTTTGAAGTCGTGTATTATAACACCAGAAAATTATACCTGATCCTTGTCACTGACAATAACTGACATCGCAACCTGATCATAACCGTGATCAAAACGGAAATATTTCCAAAACTTGCAAAAGAAGAAGGTTATAACCTCACTTTGTAACAAATGTCAAATGAGAGCTTAATATCACAGACTATTTCCCGCATCTCTTCTTATCGAATCATATGCCATGATTTTCAAAAATTCAACAATCACATGTTTTTATAGTGGCAAAAAATCAAAATTTTTCCTTGAGGTAACATCAGTTTTTTACCACTTGTATCCGTGGCAACCACCAAATATGTTGTTGTAATCAAGGTGGTATTTCAGAAACGTCATTTCAACTGTCATTGTGAAATGTCACATTCATTGAATACCAATACAAAATGAACCGATATTTGGGAAATAGTCCACAAAATGTGTTTCGGGCTCATGAGTTTGCTCGGAAAATGACAAATTCCCGAGCAGAAGGCCTTGTGACATTGCCAAAACAAAAAACTTTTGTAAAACATTTTTACCGGCAAAGTCATTTGCCCTTAATACATGATTACTGAATAAACACCTCAGAAGCGACACTCGCTGCGGCGCCTTTGATGTTCGAGTAGCCGATTTCAGCTATGGCGGCCATATTGAAAGAGAGTAGATCAAGGGGGATATTAAAAACATTACATATGACTGCACACCACCGACCACCTTTCAATGCACTCATGTTCAAATAAATCTCATTTTTCTACTAATTTCTAATAAAACACGGATCGTAAATCGCTAAAATTGCGTTAAAACCAATGCATGGAAACACAAATCTACTCGCTAGCAACATGGCTACCGCTAAGCATGCGTGCTGATTTTTAAACACCTGCCAGACAGAGACTCACTTCTGAGTTACGTACTGTGTTCTGTTAGATATTCTGGTGTTAATATTTTCTGGTGTTATAATACACACGACTTCAAAATTCCAAAGGCACTCTTGATGGACTTTCTTTTTGCTCATATGGTACTTTTATTATTAGTTTTTAATTTGTTTATGGGTTTCTTGTGAATGGTTATGTTTAATTAAACAGAGATATTAACTCGCATTATTGAATATTTTATAATTTGCTTTTTTTATAATATTCTGTAGAACTAGAATAAAGAGGTTTTTTTTTGTAAGCCCTTATTGAACAAGCATTTCTGTGCAGATCAGATTAATTTTGTTTTTGTGGGATTTTCAGTTCTTTTACTCCTTCCATCATAATTTTTTTGTTATGAATGTTAGTTACTTGGGGTTCATTTAGTACCGCCATATTTTTGTATCTTCATATGCTACATTGCCTTATTTCTATAGCCTTTCACATTGTCTTGTACTTTCTCCTATTGTCATTTTCAATTTGTGGTATCTTTTTCTTTGTCCTCTTTCTTCCTCTGTTTCTAAATATTATTGGCATTGTTTTTTGCTATTTTATACTTTTATTATCTTATTTTTTTATTTAACCACTGGAATCTTGTGCACTTCTCTCTTTTTGCTGTTTTTAAAATATTTTTCTTTATAAGGATTGATTTATGTGCTGCACTTACTTACCATTTTCCTCTTTTTAATTCAACCCCCTTCTACCTTTCCGAGTAGGGTTGGTTTGGAATGGAGTTTACACTTTATTCTCACCTCCTCCCATTTAATTCCTCTCTTCTCCATTGCCTTCTCAACCCATCCTTTCTTGTCTTTCTTGACTGTCCTCTTTTATTTACCCTCTAACCTTGTTTTCCTCTTCTTTGCAATTCCTTCTACCTATCAGTGTAGGATTAGTGTGGAATTAAGTTTAGGGTACATTTTACTTTTATACTTTTTGGCACTTTCTTCTGCTAAGTTTTTCACCGTCTCCCATTTCATTCGTCTCTCCTCCACTGCCTTCTTCACACCACGCTTTCTTGGCTGTCCCATTTTTATTTTCCCTCTCTGTCATCTTTTTCCGCTCTGTTTCATTTTTTTCCTCTTCTTCTTTGCAATTCCTTCTACCTTTCTGTGTAGGCTTAGTTTGGAATTGAGTTTAGGATACACTTTACCTTTATACTTCTTAGCACTTTCTTCTGTTTTCTGCTAATTTTTTCACTGTCTCCTATCTAATTCGTCTCTCCTCCACCTTCTTCACACCATGCTTTCTTGTCATTTTTGAATATCCCATTTTTATTTTCCCTTCCATCTTTTTCCGCCCTCTCTCATCTTTTTTCACTTCTTCTTCTTAATCCCTTCTACCTTTTGGTGCAGGGTTAGTTTGGAATTGAGTTTAGGATACACTTTACCTTTATACTTCTTGACACTTCTTTCTGTGTTCTGCTAATGTTTTCACAGTCTCCCATTTAATTCGTCTTTCCTCCACTGCCTTCTTCACACTGCGCTTTCTTGTCTTTCTTGGCTGTCCCATTTTTATTTTCCCTCGCTCTTATCTTTTCCGCCCTCTCTCATCATTTTTCACTTCTTCTTCTTAATCCCTTCTACCTTTTGGTGCAGGGTTAGTTTGAAATTGAGTTTAGGATACACTTTACCTTTATACTTCTTAGCACTTTCTTCTGTTTTCTGCTAATTACTTCCTTTTACTGTAAAGGAAGTATTGGATTCACCCCAAAAATTCGAAATTGAGTTTTCAACGGATCTTCACGTTTTAGAGTCCCCTGATCCCAAAAAACATATTTTTTTTCATTGGTCTGTCTGTGTGTGTGTGTGTCTGTGTGTGTGTGTGTCTGTCTGTCTGTGAACAGAATATCTCAAAAACGAAAAGAAGTATGGCGTTGAAACTTCATATATAAGTTTTGTGTACTATGTAGATGAGACAGCAAGCTTTTGAAGAAAATCGCATAACCGGAAGTAGGTGTTTACTCTTGTGATTTTTCAGTTTTTTTCGATTTTTTCAAAAACGGCTCTAACGATTTTTTTTAAACTTTACATTTTTCTTACATTTTTAATGTGTATTGATGTGAGATAGGTGATTTTCCAGTTGAATACTTCTAAAATGGGTTTCTTTTGTTTTTTTTTCTATTTTTTTTATTAACTCCTATTTTAAATAAAACACCCGGTATATTATTACATTTTTGAATTCACCTTAAAATTCTAGAGAAAATTTGTCTCTTCAACTAACACTCGATTTTGTACCGTTTTTGTAGAATTTGTAATTTTTGAAAATTTTTAACAAATGGTTAAAAATTAAAAATGCAATTTTTGACTAATTGTAAGATCACTGTAAAAGGAAGTTGTGTGAGTGTATCACACCAGATTTTTTTTTCACTGTCTCCTATCTAATTCGTCTCTCCTCCACCTTCTTCACACCATGCTTTCTTGTCATTTTTGAATGTCCCATTTTTATCTTCCCTTCCATCTTTTTCCGCCCTCTCTCATCTTTTTTCACTTCTTCTTCTTAATCCCTTCTACCTTTTGGTGCAGGGTTAGTTTGGAATTGAGTTTAGGATACACTTTACCTTTATACTTCTTAGCACTTTCTTCTGTTTTCTGCTAATTTTTTCACTGTCTCCTATCTAATTCGTCTCTCCTCCACCTTCTTCACACCATGCTTTCTTGTCATTTTTGAATATCCCATTTTTATTTTCCCTTCCATCTTTTTCCGCCCTCTCTCATCTTTTTTCACTTCTTCTTCTTAATCCCTTCTACCTTTTGGTGCAGGGTTAGTTTGGAATTGAGTTTAGGATACACTTTACCTTTATACTTCTTGACACTTTTTTCTGTTTTCTGCTAATGTTTTCACAGTCTCCCATTTAATTCGTCTCTCTTCCACTGCCTTCTTCACACCGCACTTTCTTGTCTTTCTTGGCTGTCCCATTCTTACTTTCCCTCGCTCTTATCTTTTCCGCCCTCTCTCATCTTTTTCCACTTCTTCTTTTTAATCCCTTCTACCTTTTGGTGCAGGTTTAGTTTGGATATGAGTTTAGGGTACACTTTAGTATTATAGTTCTCGCCACGTTCTTCTATCCTCCTGTTATTTTCTCACTGTCTCTCACTCACATCTTTTTCTCTTTCCTCCTTCCCTCATCTGTTTCCTCTTCTTTTTGTTAATCTTTTCTACCTTTTAGTGTAAGGTTATTTGTTTGTAATGGGCAAGGTCTATGCATACAGAGTTCCAGGTACCTTACTGCTATGGTCTTATGGTCAAAGTCCTACTTAGAATTTTGCCGAGACTAAGGAATTCCAACCCTAGCAAGGGATCTTTTATATGCTACACTTCATAGTAGCACAGGACTCGCAACTTTGCATCACTTCTGAATGATGGCATTCTGCAGAGGTTTTCATCCACATTTTTAAATTTTTGAAAACCTCAACAGGACCGGGATTCGAACTAGCGACCCTTAGATCAATAGTCAGAATGCTTAACCACTGAGCTACAGAGTTCAGATAGTTTGGAATTGAGTTTAGAGTACACTTTACCTCCATACTTCTGGCCAACTTCTTCTGTATTCTTCGAATTTTCTCACCGTCTTCAATTTTTAAATTCCTTTCTCCTTCAATGCCTTCTCCACCCGATTCTTAATTGTCTTTCTTTTTCCCCCTGTCTCATCTTTTTCCTTCTGTAAAAAGATGTGTCCCAAAATTAATTGGAACTTACACCTTTTATGTTTTGCTGTAAAACCAGTTTAGTTTTTGCGGGAGATGGAGTCTTGTTTTGTTGTTAAGAGACGAGGGTAAGAGGGTCAGGCCAAGCCGTCTTGTTACGAATATTTGTAGCCTATATTCATCCCTTCGTCAATGAATACACGTTAGTGGTTAAACGTATATTAAATTCTACTACATATCACAGAGCTATTTATACAATAAATGTATGCCATATTTACGCCCTACTATTAATAATTACAATCATATGTGTGTAACCTAACGTAATATTAAACGCTAAGTTTGTTATTTTGACCTACTAGTTTACAGAACTGCTGCGCTGTGCCTTTGACATGCGGTAATACACAATTAAAAACTGCAACGTCTGTTTTGAAATCTAAGGAACTGGCGCTTGTTACGTGCGTAGTTTGCCCTTAGTTGTTATCGCGGCACAGAAACATGACCCATATTTTATCTGGCGTAATTTATGCAGTTCTTTTGTAGGTTAAATGCGTGCACTTCCGTTTTCACTCTATTC
Organism: Agriotes lineatus; assembly: GCA_940337035.1. Lineage (NCBI taxonomy): Eukaryota > Metazoa > Arthropoda > Insecta > Coleoptera > Elateridae > Agriotes > Agriotes lineatus. Next base: position 143,859,725 of record OW679199.1, on the reverse strand, counting down.
CACTTTATTCCCTAAATTCATGTTCAAAAATAGTTTGAACACCTTCTCTTCTTGTTCTTCTATCTTTTAGTGCTAGTTTAAAATTGAGTTTAGGGTACACTTTTCCTCTGTACTTCTCGCCTGCTTAATTCCTCTTACCTCTACTGCCTTCTTCATCCTATGTTTTGGTTTTCTTGGTTGTCTTTTTTTTCTTCTCCCCCCCCCCCCGCGCTTCATCTTTTTCTTCTTCTTCTGGTTAATCCCTTCTACATTTCGGTGTAGTGTGTTAGTTTGGAATTGAGTTTAGGGTACACTTACCTCTATACTTTTCGCCAGGTTTTTCTGTCTTCTGCTAATTTTCTCACCATCTCCCACTTAATACCTCCATTCTCCATTGCTTTCTATAACCTCATTCTTTCTTATCTTTGTTGGCTGTCATCTTCTTCTTTTTTCCCCTCTTTCATCTTTTTTTCTTCTTAATACGTTCTACCTTTTGATGCAGGGTTATTTTGGAATTGAGTTCATTGCACACTTTCCCCTTATACTACTCACCAGCCTCCTGTCTTCTGCTAATTTTCTCACCTCCACTCATTTAATGACTTTTTCCTCCACTGCCTTTTTCGCCCCATCCTTTCATGTCTTTCTTGGTTGTCTTCCTTTTCTTTTTTCACGCTCTATCATCTTTTTCCTCTTCTTCTTTGCAATTCCTTCTACCTTTCGGTGTAGGATTAATTCGGAATTGAGTTTAGGAGACACTTTACCTTTATACTTCTTGGCACTTTTTTCTGTTTTCTGCTAATGTTTTCACCGTCTCCCATTTAATTCGTCTCGCCTCCACTGTCTTCTTCACCCCACTCTTTCTTGTCTTTCTTGGTTGTCCCAATGTTGTTTTCCCTCCTCTCTTATCTTTTTTGGTCTTCTTTCATCACCAGGCTTCTGTCTTCTGCTAATTTTCTCACTCCACTCACGTAATGCCTTTCTCCTCCACTGCCTTCTTCGCCCCTTCCTTTCTTGTCTTTCTTGGCTGTCTTCTTTTTCTTTTTTCACCCGCTCTCATCTTTTTCCTCTTCTTCTTTGCAATTCCTTCTACATTTCGGTGTAGGATTAGTTTGGAATTGAGTTTGGAATACACTTTACCTTTATACTTCTTGGCACTTTTTTCTGTTTTCTGTTAATGTTTTCACAGTTTCCCATTTAATTCGTCTCGCCTCCACTGTCTTCTTCACCCCTCTCTTTCTTGTTTTTCTTGGTTGTCCCAATGTTGTTTTTCCTCCTCTCTTATCTGTTTTGGTCTTCTTTCATCTTTTTCCACTTTTTCTTCTTAATCCCTTCTACCTTTTGGTGCAGGGTTAGTTTGGAATTGAGTTTAGGGTACACTTTACCTCTATATTTCTCGCCACCTTCTTCTGTCTTCTGTTAATTTTCTCACTGTGTCTCGCTTAAGTCCTCTCTCTTCCTCTGCCTTCTTCACTTCATCCTTTCTTGACTGTCCTCTTCTTCTTTTTCTTCTGTCTGTCATCATTTTTCTCTGCTTCTTATTAATCCCTTCTATCTTTTAGTGTAGAGTTAGTTTCTAAATGAGCTAAGAGTACACTTTACGTCTATACTTCTCACCAGCTTCTGTCTTCTACTAATTTTCTCAACTCCTCGCACTTCGTTTCTTTCTCCTTGACTACTTCTTTTATTCCATCCTTTCTTGTCTTTCTTGGCTGCCCCTCCCCCTCCCTCTCTTGCTTCATAAAGCTTCCTGGTCGTTATCTCCTTGCCCATCCTAGTTATATGGCCGAGCGAGCCATCTCAATTGCTTCCTTTGAGTTAATTCCACATATTCGACTTGCAGCTGCTCTCTATACAGGGTGATTCAAATTCGAGCTAACCATGGGGATTTCAAAATTCAAAAACGGTAAGAGGTAGAGTGGTGGTTTAAATTTGGCAAAGTTGCGCAATTTAGTGCGCAACAATATGCTGCCGAGAAATCAAGAAAATTTTTAGATGGCGGCCATAAGAAAAAACAAAGTTGATGATGGTTAAAAATCCGTTATGCCATCTTGTAGGCCGGTAAAAGTTGCTTCAGGAATGTATTGTTAATTTTTGATTATCTTCATAAGTAAGATCAGGAAAAAATAAAAACGAATATGACAAATTTTGAATTTTTTCAAAAATCTCGAAAACTAAATAAAACTTTCTTGGTTTCTCGGCAGCATATTGTTGAGCACTAAATTGCGCAACTTTGCCAACTATCCCTCTAACTCATACTGTTTTCGAAATCCCCATGGTTAGCCTCGAATTTGAATCACCCTGTATATCTTTTATAGTTTTGCCCTGAATACTTTACTTTGGATTGTTATATTTTGTTGTATATTCTATTCTGTTATGGCCGTAAACTTTGTCTTATCTGTATGTATTTACTTATGTTTATTTTCTTCAGTTGTTCATTTAATAAGTTGATCTTTTCTTGTAACTCCTCAGCGCTCTAACCGAGCGACTTTTATCCTCTTCATTTTCCAATAACTTATTTTGTATGTTTTCAGTTAGATTCTTTTTCTTTCTTTTTGTCTTGTATTACATTACTACCACCATTTTGTACTTCTTATCCCACTTCCTCCACTTCCTCGTCTTCTTTTAACAAACTTTTCTATTTAATATCTTTCCCTTTAGTTAACATTTTTTCTCCCTCATTTGAAATTTTTTTTAGTTTATGTTGCCTTGATCTAAAATTTTGCAATGTTCTATAATGTTTCTGTACTAGTTTCTTGTCATCTTTTGCTCGAATCTGGCCCATGTTCTTTCTTCGCTTGCTTTCTTCTAATAGTCTTCCAAACTTTCTGTAGTCACATATTGTTTCCAGGCTTTTATCTTATCTCCATTTCTTATTGTCCAGCAATTTGTTCTTTTCTTTTGTTTATTATCTATTTTAGTCGTGTCCGGCTTTGTTTATTGTTTTGATATTTTGTTCTTATGTTTTTATCCGATAATTTTTTTAATAGTTTTTTCCTTCTTTTTCGCTCTCTTCTAACGTTGAATTCAATTCGTAGTTAATAGTAGTCATTCCCTATTTTCTATTTTTGCTCTCCTTTTGACTTTTACATCTTTTACTTTCATGTGAATTTACTAGAAAGTAATTTACAATAGATTTTGTTTTCCTTGTTATTTCCTCGCTTGTAAATTTGTGTATCTCCTTATGTGGGAACTTGGTGTTTGCTATTACCAGATCGATTCTTTTCTAATTTTCATTTCTGTCGACTTTTCCCTCAGTTCCCATTCCATACCTTGCTTCTCCCTACCCACTCGTCCATTCATATCTCTCATCACCTCTTGTAGTATCTTTAGATTTTCCTTCTGCTTTGACATCTTTGTTAGGGACGTATCTTATCACCATGTGATATTTCTCAACTTTGATTTTTATTTGTGTTGACATCCTTTCATTTACGTATGGTATTCCTATTATCTCTTTTTAATTTTTTCTTGAATTATCGTTATTGTGGTTCCAGTTTTTGTTCTGTAATTTTTGTCTACTTCTGTTCAACACATAACTGTATGAGATGTTACATCTCCGTTCCTTTCTTCGTGGTCTACATCAACATTCATTTTATACAGTTTTGTTTACTAGTTCTATCTCGTTACCTCTTATTCTTCTAACAGTGCAGATTTTTCTTCATAAACTAAGAGCTATTCTATTTATTTTCTGTTATTGTAAATTTCATTGCTGACTGGTTTTCTACTTCAATCCTAAGCGTTTATATATTTTTCTAGTACCGACTCTTATTAACACATTAAATTTGCATGACATTAAAAAAGAACGGTTTAATATAAATGTAATTTTGAACTTGCAGCATTATACGAAGTTCCCATGGACATGAACAAGTCAAAAAGTGAAACTTTCACTGAACCCCCAAGTGCAATAATTGCGCCATCTAGCGTCACACATAAAACGTCGCCCCAAGTGCACGTGCGACACCGTGAGCTAGATCCTGCCTCCGACACGGGTAAGGACACCCAAAAACTAGTGGAAGAAGACTGCTGATATAAAAAGAAACATTCACTTCTAAGATTATACTGGTTAGTGCTAGCTTATATCAAAAGTTAGTGATACAATCTTTTACATTCGCTGGACTAGCAAATCTTAAAGTTATACAATGCAGTATCCTGCAGCATAAGTCACACCTATAGTGTATAATTTTAATTGTTGGTTGTTAAATGGAAGTATTTAAAATTATTTATTGCATTCTTGTAAAAATGAATCTCAATACTATGTTATGTGTTTTTAAACGATGACTAACTGATTTTTATGGTCGTTAATTTTATAGAACAGACACGTTCAGGGAATACTGGTTAGTTATTTTGTAAAATAGTTTCCACAATTATAGCGAGATATGTTTTATTCTTTAACTTTGAAGCAAAACTAATAATCGAGCGCTGCACCTTTTCAAAAGGTAGACATTAATGTAACAAAGAATATTTTTGTACTGCGGTGTTGGTAAATGCATAATTTCATACAGCTGAAATCAGCATAACCATGCGATATTGTTGCGACCAAATTTGGTAATGTTAAATGTTCTTAAAGCAAGTGCCATTGTTAACATCATAGGAATAACAAAAATTATGCTGATTTTTCCTCTAATGAAATAATTGCTTGAACTTCGAGAGACGCAATTATTTTATAACTATTAAATTTTTCACTTTGTAAGATGATCTATTGTAAATATAGGGTAAGATAGTGTAAATGATTTTATTATTTAGGTATTGCGAAGGTATATACGTGATTTTAATGAACCTACATAGGAGACTGCTCGTTAAAACATTCCATATTTGTCAGTGTTGCACTGTTTAAGAGGTTTTATTAATTTGTTGTAAATTAGTTTTATTCCTTTAGAGATTTTAGTACCAGGCTGGAACAGTATTTCATGAAATGTAACTAACGGTTTGCTGTCAGTATCTAAAGAAATTGAAATCGATATTGTCGAATTGTTAATATTGTTCAATACCGTCCAAGCTGATATCAGATTAGAACGTCAAAGTGTTAATAGCTATAATTGTAAAATGGTTGAAGTTCAAGAGCAGAACTGTTTTAATTGTTTCGTTATTCAAAGTGTTTTTCATTCTGCTTTTGAAATTTTAAATGTGAGTTTAGTGCTAAGAGAAATGTAAATAGATATGTCATTTAAATTCCACTGCAAAACACCAAACTATGGAACATTCAAAATTTGCATATGTACTTATTACACCTAATAGTATTCAATAGTTAGAATTTTTTCAAGAAGTAATACAACTTTGTACAGAAACAATTTGTTATACAATTTTGGGATCAAATGTGTATGTATTACAGTAAATAATATAGCGATTTGTTAAATATATCTCGTTTTAATCCATTTATTTATCCTACACAAATAATTAGTAACGTTGCTCATGTGGCTGGAAATAGAAAAGCTGCATTTTTGTAAAATTTTAAGTACAAAAGTAAAACTCGAGTAACTAGTAAAAACAAGACTGTACAGATCAGTATTATATGGAAGTAACATGTGGGATTTAAAAAAAGTGCAACACGAAAAGATTGAAGTTAGGAAAGCAAATTTCAAGAAGAGTATGGTGAATGGGGAAGCACCGATGTGGAAATAAAGGAATTATATGGGGAAACCAAAATGGGCAATACTGTCGATAATAACGCATTCAGGTACGTGTTAAAAAAATTCGCTATTGTACTTATTTATGTTCATTTAGACATTTACAAAACTTATGTTTAATTCTAAGTACTGTGCTTTGAGAAGTACCTATAAACCTTTTGCTGTAATTCTGTCTTCTATTTGTTAGTGAAGAATGTTGTACTGAGAAATGGATTGTGAAAAAAACTAAAGTTCTGTTTAGATTAGAGGTCTATATATTTATTTGGAATTTCAAATTGCTTAATAATTAAGTTTATGCATAGAAAAATAAAGCTCAGATCATTATTTCTTGCACGAAGGCTTTTTCAAGCGCCTGTGTGTGGAGCAGGTTACCTATAATATGTTCATCTATGATTTAAAATATTTACAACACTGCGGAATCGTTGAGCTTGTCCGGCAAGCAAGAATCATGCCCCAATGCGCTAATTATCTACATCTGGGGCACACAAAAATACTGCACCCTTATTCATAGATGCATAAAATGTGGCTAATTGCATAGGAATAAAATATGTGAAGTTACCAAAAACGGGAATTTAAGTGTGTCCTTTGTCTTGGAAAGGCTGATAAGTTTATCAGAAATTGCAACAAACCATAATTATTATAGAACTAGCGTTCTGCACCCAAATTGGGCGCGAAATAATTCATTTAATACAATTTGTACAAGAGTGATCCATTTTGTGTGTCGAGTTAATTTTGAGGTTAGCTATTCCACATAAAAAAAGTCATTTATAAAAATTTGACAACCCTGCTACTGGCTTACTTGCATCGCCCTGAGTCGATTGACACCAAAATCAGCCAATTCGGCCCACGGGTTCGCTCTCAAAGTGGCATCAAGCAAGCAAGCAAGCAATGAAAATTATTATGTCGGATTCAAGGTTATAGCATTTATGTTATAAAACATCCTAACGGAACTGGTCATACATGCTCTGCAGTTATCATCAGGAGCTCTATCAAACACTATGAAAGTCAAAACTATCAGATAAAAGCTATAAACGTCTATGTTCAAAACAAACATGGCATCTCTACTATTTCTGCAATCTATTGCCTCTCCAAACATAAAATCAAAGAAGACGTTTACACCCATTCTTTGTTGGTAGTGACTACAATGCCAAACGCAGGGGGAAAATTTTGATCTCTCCTGATCATTCTTTGTTCTCGAATATAATACACAAACAGAAAACCCTGACCAACAAAAGAACCAATTTGGACCTAGGTACATGCCTGGGAAGCCACTCCTGGAATTAATATAACTGAGAAAGTCCAAGACTGCTTTTCTAATGATACAGAAAAGTAACGTGTTGCTTTTGTCATTTGTCCAATTTTGACCTGGGTAGTTCAGCTGCCAAGGTTCGATTCATAACTCAAGTGCATAGACAGAAAACACATTAGATATAAAACTTCTATTCTTCTGTATAATTACAAGTCAGGTCTTAAACTAGATTCACTATAATAACGTTATGTATACTGTTGAAATTATAAATAAAAATTTATTCTGGATGGTAGACCTCAAGTTGATCCTGGGAGGTCTGCAACCCACCATACAGGGATCAGGTCTTGTTATAACGTGGCATGCCAGTGAAAATTTGTCTAGGACGGGGCGCTGCTTGGAATAGGCGATTCTGGAATATTAGGTAATGTTCTGTGTCTGGAATCAAATATTAGCATAAAATGACTGCATTTGTTTATTTTTAGTGCCAAATTAATATTACTAAATTTCGACAAATACTCGGTTTGTAATTATTCTCGGGGGAGAATCAAGCAGTACTGGTGGACCACATTTGAGGGCACCCAGAGGGATGCAAAAGCCAAATCCTTACCTCGCCAAAAGCTCAGCGGCACACGGAGAATGGGAAACTTCCTATACGAAAACAGTTATAGTTATTTGGATTTAAATAGAAAAATGTTATGATAAAAGAAAGTTATTAATGGGATGAACATAATAAAGGTAGAGAACTAAATACCAGTTCTGACCCACCCATTTGGAAAAGTACTTAAGACACAAAAAAGCCAGATTTAGAGGAGATCGTAGTTATATGGATAACGTAAACATGCTTAAAATCATCATACAGCAACCACAAGGACTCAGTTCCCAGCTACACATCTTGTTTATTGACTATGAACGTGCCTTCGAATCAGTACACAGAGAAGCAGTTTGGGTAGTACTGGCAAATATGGGAATCCCTGAGAAACTAATTTAGACTCATCAAATTAGGTTACACTGGGGATAAACGTTTTGTGTTGCACAATGGACAAACAACAGAACCATTCAAAACCACTATAGGCATAAGACAAGGCTGCATTTTTTCACCGATTACTGTTCGTAGTAGTTATAGACCACATATTTCTTCAATCAACACAAGGCGTAGACTTACAGTGGAATTTGACCAACGCACTAGGAAACCTTGAGTACGTAGATGATGTGTGCTTAATTAGGAACAGATTACAAGACATCCAAACCAAGCTTTCAAATTTCAAAGAAGAATTGAAGAAGGAGGGACTACGAATTAACATAAAAAAACAAAACTACAAAAGTGTTAACAGCACAACAACAAATACACTTCAGATAGACAACAACCTAATACAAAATGTGAAGAATTTCTCATACTTAGGATGCGAGTTAACAGAAGACGGTGGTACAGACACAGTATAAACAAACCCCAGTAGCGAAACTCAGGATTTGAGAATTTCATGCGCATGTCCCAAAATATACCGCTTAGAATATGGCCGCACTTCAATCAGCTGTCTCGTGTTTTGGTTTGAAGGTGTTCTTTCTTTCGCGTGTTGAAAACTTTGAGTGTGGTTATTTTTTAAATTCGTACTTAGTAAGTACCTAGATTTGTTAAAATGCTTAAAGCCGGGAGCTACGTGTGTGCATATAAGGATTGCAAATCAGCACAGAAGTTTAAAGCACCAGAAATAAGTTTTAGATCCAGAAAGGTAATTGAAACTTTGAAATTTAATTATACATTAAACAAATATGGCTTGAATTCTCTTAGGTCTAAGTTATGGGTAGAGAGCTGCAACAGACCTGACTTACTATTGAAAAACTTGCAAACTTTATATTCTTATTACAGAGTTTGTTCGAAGACAAGTAGTCTGTTTGATTTGTAAAATTGTATCTAATTTATAAGATTTCATTAAAACCCTTTAATTTTAATAAACCTCCCAAAAAGAATAGGGTTTTTGTAATTATAATAGGTCCTCATCCAGCAAATCGCATAATTTCAAAAGAATAAATATTTATCAATTGATTTTTGTGTTTGCGATGTTATTTTCTTTATTCTACCACTAAGTACTATGAAGTAATATTTGAATTTCGCGCCAATACTACAGCTAAGTACTATAACGTAATATTTGAATTTCGCGCTAATACTACAGCTCAGAATATGGCCGCCGCATTCAGGGTCACAGAAATCGCATACCTGAGATCAAAGGTGCCGACAGAGAGTTTCGCTACTGGTCTGTGAAGTATATATACTGTGGTACAGAGCTCAAAGAGAAAAAAATAATAAAGCGAGGGGGGTGTTCACCAGAATCAGAGACATCTGGAGCTCAACTGGTATTAGTGAAAGTGTTAAATTACGAGTATTTAATGTAACAGTGAAATCGGTACTGTTGTATGGGTGTGAGTCGTGGTACATCACAAATAAAGTGCAACAGGAGTTACAAACATTTATAAACAGCTGTCTAAGGTATATTTAAAAAATCTGGTTTTCCAATACAATCAGCAACACAGAACTACTGAGCAGAACAGGACAACAATGAATTGTGACAGAAATTAGAAGCCGAAAAATGGATGGCTAGGACACATTTTAAGAAGACCTAGAGAAAAACCTGCCAGAAGGGCTCTAGAATGAAACCCTCAGGCAAAAGAAAAAAGGGGCGGCCAAGAATATCTTGGAGACGCACAATTGAAACCGAGACGAGACAAAGCATTAATCAATTGAAAATACTAGCTGCAGACAGAACATCTTGGAATGAATTGTCACGCAAGGGAATAATGGGAATTATTACTACTATTATTAATGGAATGAAGTGACATTGTAGCTTGGCATTCTCGGTATCTCAGGATGTTGATGGAGAATGAAAAGCTAGGACAGGGCTGTCCAACTTCAAGTGGCCCAAGGGCCACTGTAAAAAATTTGAATGTTATGAGGGCCGCATCATAAAATGTGTCGCATGCGACTTTGTGAATGATTTGTAATAAATGTAAAACGTGTATATGTATTTCAATTCTAATTTTTATTTATTCAAGAAGCTTAGGTTACATTACAAAAAGCATTGAAACATAAAAGAGATATACAGGGTGTTTTCTGAGGTAACCGACAAACTTACACCATGTGTTCTAGAAGTAATTCTAAATTTAAAAAATCATATTCACTTTAGGTTAATTCCTTTCCGTTCTTGAGATACCGGCAAAAGAAAAAAATTACATCAATTAATGTAAATTTACGTATAGAGATGTGACGTTTCACCCCCTTACTAAAGGCGTCAAAAATTTGTTCATCGGGTTAAGCTCAAATTGGAGAAATACGTTCACTCAAATATATATTCGATTAGGTAAAACACCAGATAATTACCAAAACAAATATAATGTTTTTAGCTAGTTACAATGACTAATTAAAAATAACTCTGAGTTGTACATAATTTAAAATGAACATGTTCTTCTGGAACGGTGTCTGATTTCGTGGGTCGAGCTGCAACCCAATGCACCGACGAGTGTCGCGGGTCCCTATTGGTAGTCCGCCGGTACGCACACCGATTCTTCGGTAAATGGGCTGAGTAGGTCTTTTGTTTCTGCAAATTTGACCTTCCACTCAGCAGTTATTTTAAGCTGTAATTTTCCAGTGAATTATCCAGTGTATAAAGGGCTGCTGCAGGGCTCTAGCCGCTCACAAGCGGGGTAGAGGGTGCGATTCCTACAGGTTACAGGTTTAATTATTAGTAAAATGAGGTTATGGGGAGTACTTCACCTGTCGGGGCGCCGAGATTTACGTTTAAAAAATGGATTTTAAGCAGATAGCCCTGAAAAACAGTACAGCGTATCAAATCAGGGTTAAAGCCTCAGGGATACGATTTCCCAAGAAGGTTCAACAATCAAGTTTGAACTTTTCGGGCTGACAGTACAACACGTCATCTCCCTTGAAACTTGGTCTGATAAGAGTTGGACGCCTACTCCGTTAGGCAGTTCAACGTGTCAGACCGGAGGGCCCATGTAGAAAAGGAGAGGACAGGATCAGGACTGGTGGACTCAAGGGGGAATAATCTCAAGTTACTGGAACTGGCAGTGCAATCTTCTTTTATACCTTTTTTGCGCCGTTATTGGGGTACTTGCCCTAGCTTCCATTGGAAACGGAACGACGCGGTCGTTCATACTTCGCAATGCGCATTGCGGCTAGGATTTCTTATCACCAGTCCACGCGTCTAATTGATGCAGCGCTTGATTAGGCGATGTATCAAATTTAAATACATTTCATGTACAATAACAATTGAATATAGGAGCAAGCGTTACAGAGATAAGTAAGCTAGATAAAATGACATTCGTAAAAACTGTCAAAGTAATCATTAGTTAACAACAATTAACAACTAGAAGAACTAAACACTACTAAAAAACAATCAAAAACAGGTGTCTGATCGCTACAGCACCATTCGCGTTGGTGGCAACTGCCAGACTGAGACAACGAACAAGACAAGCCTTACATCGGAGGTGGGCGGGACTGTTTCCTAACACAATGTTGAACGATCAAGTGAACATGTGTCCTATGTACCTATTTTAAATTGTTTTCAATTATTTATAATGTATATTCTAGATTCATGTTTCCTGAGAGTATAGTATCTATCGATCCGCGGGCCGCAAAAATATCCTGGCGGGCCGCATGCGGCCCGCGGGCCACATTTTGGACAGCCCTGAGCTAGGGGACCAGAATAACTTCGTTACTTATTTAGCTGACACCTATATTCATACATACAATCACAGAAAACTCTAGAGAACAATTTAAACAAGAAATACAACATAGATTAACAAATAGGTTATCTGAAATCACGTCTACCCAGGATCCAAACCTGGAATGGGAACAACTAAAGAATACAATCAAAGATGCCACATCAATACTACAAAGAAAGAATAATACATCAGAACAGAAAAACAAACGTTGGATTTCGCAAAGAACTCTTGATACGATTAATGAAAGGAGAGATCTAAAGAAGAAGGGTATGACAACACAGGAGTCCAAAGACAATTACAAAAGATTATCCAAAGGCAATGCAGACAAGACAAGAACAATCACATTAAGGACATTTGCAAAGAAATAGAAGACCATTGGAATTCTAACGACACCCGAGACCTATATAAAAAGGTCTTCAGTGGCATAGTTATAATGGACAATGCCTTATATCAAAGTGTTGACACTGTTGAAAGTCTAATGCTCACTGTCAATACAGCTCTTCAGAAGAGGACAGCGATGAATTCTTGGAAAGTGTTACTGACAGTGACTAATAAGTGCAGTAATACCTAAGTGTGTAGACTTTGTAAAATTATTTTTTTCACTACTTTCCTTGCAAGTGATTCTTACACTGTCTGATTTGAGGGATGTAGGAAACACTTACAAAAATTGTTACAGTTTCTATGACAATGTACTTACTTCCCTAGAGAAGTGAATTAGGACTTACATCCTGCATTTACTATAATGACGAGATGCCATGTTTGCCATTGGATTAACATGAAGAAATAGTCCAGTCGTTGAAGGTAAAAATATGCTATTACCTCAGAATTCTTTGAACCTTGACCGATGGACGTGAAATTTGGTGAGTTGTTAGGGGATGGCTCAAGAAGCAAAAGTGACATAGCGTCGATGTGCGCTTTTACCCTGAGAGTGGATGCCACCCCTTCTCGGGGGTGGAAATTGTTCACTCAAAATAACTCCGGAAATGGATAGAGGGGCAAATTCTAAGTAAAAAACGTTCTATATAGTTTTTTCGGTAGATCGATATTTTTCGAGCTATTCGCGATTGAAAATTTAGATTTTTCGTGATAAAATGCATGCTTTTGGACAGTTTTTAGCGAATAAGTCGAAAACTTCGCGTTCTATCAAATAAGTTGCAATAACCAAAAATAAAGCTTAGAAAACAGCAAAGAGATTGGTTGTTTTATAAATGCTCTAGGTCCAAAATAAAAGAAGTTATGGCTCGTTGAAGAAGATTTTTTTTTGCAACAACTTTGTTCGTTGTAATCAACGTTAATTAACGAAAAACCGATGCATTTTTCGGGAAAAACTTATCGAACATTTTTTGTAGTAATTGAAAAGACCTTTAAAATGAGCACTGTTAAAAGTCGATTGCGTTATAACTAAGCGAGTTACGTTGCAAAAACGGTGGGCCACTCGAATTTTTGAAAAAAAAATGAGCGCTAAAGCCCCAGCCATTCCACCAGAATTGATATTGACCCATTATCCCTTTACAAATTACTTTATTTTAGTATTACTCATGTAATCCAAAAGTTTTTCGACATGCTCAGACTTTGCATATTCAAAAAGTAAAGGGTTGAAGGGCTCGGGAGGGGTGGTGCGAGGACTATATTGCAAACTTCTAATATTTATATCTCCGTTATTTGTTTTCCTACAGAAATAAACAAAAAACTAAAATGTTCGTTAAGAAAAAATCCATATTTTTGTACTATACTATTTTTTACGTTTTTTTCTTTAGTTTTAAGTATTTTCAAAATAAGGTATTTTTTTAAGAAATTTGAAAAATACGTTTTCCATTTTCATCATATTTTTTTCGAAAAATACGCATTCTAACCCCCCCAAACTTTTGGACCACATAAGTAATACCAAAATAAAGTAATTTGTAAAGGGATAATGGTCAATATCAATTCTAGTGGAATGGCTGGGGTTTTATCGCTCATTTTTTTTTCAAAAATTCGAGTGGCCCACCGTTTCTACATCGTAACTCGCTTACTTATAATGCAATCGACTTTTAACAGTGCTCATTTTAAAGGTCTTTTCAATCACTACAAAAAATGTTCTATAAGTTTTTCCCGAAAAATGCATCGGTTTTTCGTTAATTAACGTTGATTACTTCGAACCAAGTTGTTGTAAAAAAAAAAATCTTCTTGAACGAGCCATAACTTCTTTTATTTTGGACCTAGAGCATTCATAAAAAAACCAATCTTTTTCCTGTTTTCGAAGCTTCATTTTTGGTTATTACAACTTATTTGATAGAACGCGAAGTTTTCGACTTATTCGCGAAAAACCGTCCAAAAACATACATTTTTATAATGAAAAATCTAAGTTTTCAATCGCGAATAGCTCGAAAAATATCGATCTATCGAAAAAACTATATAGAACATTTTTTACTTAAAATTTGTCCCTCTATCCATTTCCGGGGTTATTTTGAGTGAACACATTTCCACCCCCGAGAAGAGGTGGCATCCACTCTCGGGGTAAAAGCGCACCTCGACGCTATGTCACTTTTGCTCCTTGAGCCATCCCCTAACCACTCACCAAATTTCACGTCAATCGGTCAAGGTTCAAAGAATTCGGAGCGGAAAACCTTCAACGACTGGACTAAAAATCATTATCGCTCGTACTATTATCCATTTTTAATCAGAATACAAGTACAAAGCTCACAAAACAACACTCGCAATCGTATTTACGCATTTTTCACAGTGCGTTTATAACTGTCACAGCACTGTAACAACGCCCCAAGCTCCCGAAACAGGCTACTATAATTTAGAAAATATAATAATTTTATGCTATTACCATTTATTAGTAGCTTCAGCGTACTTATGCGAACGTTTTGTCCGTCCGTCCGTCCGTCTGTCTGTCTGTCTGTCTGTCTGTCTGGATCGCCTGTAACTTTCGAACGGCTACAGATATCGAAATTTTGAAAGGGGGCAAAGTTGTTGCTAAGGTCCCGAGCACCTTCATGCGCTATTTGGTTTTGGCGAAAGGTGGCGATTTTCCACTTTGCAAAATTTCCAAGCATTGTAGCACAGTGGCGGCTTGTCCACTTGGCGCCATCTACAGAAGTTCGGTGGTCACGTTTTGAACTACACATTCTGAAGCTACTCTTTAGACCTGTAGTTGAGCAGTTTATTTTACATAAGGAAATATTGGTAGTGAAAAAATTATGTACTTTACACAGGATTTAGGAAGATTTACACTATCTTGCATCTTGCTGGTCCTCGGTAGTGTAAATCTTACCTACATCCCTTGTAAAGTAATATACAATTTTTTCATCAAACTGTGTGGTAAGCAAGATCAGAACAAGTTGAGCCCAGTTTTTTTCTTTTAAATAATTTAGTATTGCTTTTTGAACAAAAATTAATCTTCAGAACAAATATCAATGAGATTTACTATATCTTTCCTGTAAGAAATGTCATTGCTGAAATATGCAGTTTTTATTGATTCATTTATATGTATTATTATGATACACAAAGGTCACTTATTAAATAAAAATTAAAATAAATAAATTTGGTAGATTAATACAATCAACTTTAGAAAAGTTTTGAATAAGATTGTTTTTTAAGTTGAAATTAAGTTATGGAAGTTAAATTTGAGACAATTTAGAATTTATTTTGAAAATTATAGCAATTGAGTAGGTATTCAATCAGGGTGGTGGAAATTAATATGAAAGATAAGCTAATGTTGCATGTGACAAATATGCTTACTATTAGAATATAGAAATGTAGTCGGTATAAATCAGATCATTTAATTTTAAAAGAGTGTAGTAATAATTGTAACTAGCATAAAGTAATTTTGTTTGAATGGTGGTAAAAATAACAAACAAAAATGATGTAGACATATTTTGGAAAAACTTCTTTTGAATTAATAAAAACTTGAAATTCTGCCTTTATTTGTGAGAATAATTTGGTATAATACAAATAAAAAGGTATTTACAAATCTACAAGGTGAAAAATAAGTGGAAATATAATTATGAAGTAATACAAGTATACAGTCATTGAAGAGGTTATGGAATATGGTTTAATTAGATACAAGTAAGAAGAAAATAATAATATTTATCTACTTTGCGTTCGTACTGAGGCTATTACGATACGCGTTTGCGTATCGTAATAGACACAAAGCGATGCTATAATAAAAATACTAAAAATTTTCATTTTTTTGCTTAAAAAAGTGGCAAAGTAGATAAAATACTGTATGATACCTCGTTTATAAGGCATTTTGTAGCACTTACTCCTTTAGGGCACTCCTCGCTTCGCTCGTCGTACCCTAAATCCGTGCGTGCTACAAAATGCTTCTTATAAAACTCGTATCATAATATACTATTAAATGGAATTGGATTATTTAACACATACAAGGAATAATTTTTATTAATTACTTAATTTGGTGATTGTACGGAAGACGAGTCGATCATTTGAAGGGAGTTGCTGATGTAACTGATTGATTTGGATTGTTCTATTTGGTTGATTACTACAATGTAGGAGCTGGGGAAAATAGAAGATTAGTTTGGATACCATCTGTTAGTGGGAACTTACCAGGAAGCTGTTAGGTTGACAGTAGCATACAAGAGTGTAAGGAACAGGACCATATCTGCAAGCAGCCAGGGTTTTAACAGGTTGGAGTTTGTTGGACGGTTGGAAGAGCATCGAGGCTGGTCTGTCAATAAGTTGAGTTGTGAACGTCAGGAGCAGTAGTGTTTTGAGGTGACTAGCAGTGAAAATAAGAGGAATTCAGGTTGGTTTTAATTAGTTCTATAGAAGAATATTGAATAAAAAACAATTAAATGAGTGAAATAGATATAACACAGTACTTACAGCGTACATACATCAAACAAGTAAAGACACTCATTCCAAATGTTGAAACCTGTCTAGAGTGCCTGGGACAGTAACTCGGGGGGTATTTCTAAGCTTGACTATCAGATGGCAGCACAAAATTCTACCAATCAGAGCCAGTTACTACCTCTGCTACCAATCATATGTGATAAAGTAGGGGCGCCATCTGTTAGTACTTTCGGAAAGTACCCCCCAGGAGCCGTTCAAGGTCATCCAAATCGGTATTTTGACATCAAAGGAACCGACAGTGAGTGTCTCTACTTGTTTGATTTATGTACGCTGGTACTTACTTTAGTGAATTGAGTCATTGATTTGTGAGTAGAACGAATATTTGTCATTTTTGGTTTAATAGTTGTTTAAAGTCAAACTGACAGTTAGTGTCAGTCAATAATTACAAATCATTATAAAAATTAGAATATCAAAGAACAGACAACTACATTAACGAGCCACCCCTGTTAAGAGTCTCAAATGCATTACATTTATTAAACAGAATAATATATAAACTATCTAATTAAATCAATCAATTTGAAAGAAAATAGTAGAGGTAATATTACATAATAAAATAGGCGTCTCAACGTATTAACCACTACAGTATATTATAAAATAAATACATTTATTTACCACCCTTTATGTAGTTCTCCGAATGTCATTTTTTGGCAGTGGTCTATTATGATATGTTTTATCAGACTTTTTCCACTGTCTAGGAAAAAGTCCGACAAAACATATCACCCCTTATGTAACGCCAATGTCCTCCGGATAATGACAGATGCACACCATTGACAATAGTCCATCTTCCTTGCAATGCTAAAAAAGAATACCATATCTACGTCCTTGCTTATTTGACAATCGTGTCCACACTCTCCTCTGCTACAAATTTGACATATCATCAAGGCACTCTAGACATGACAAAATTGAGTCAATGTTGTTTCGCCGGGCGAATAAAAAAATGCGGATGAAAACCTCTACAGAATTTCATAATTCGGAAGTGATGTAAAGCTGTGGGTCCCATGTTGCTATGATGTGTAGCATGGAAAAGATCTCTTGCTAGGGTTGGAACTCCTTAGTCTCGGCAAAATTTTAAGTAGGACTAAGGTATCTGGTACTCTGCATGCCTAGATCTTGTCCATTAACAAACAAACAAACAAACAATATTGTTTTTAATTTGTGGTTATAATTTTTAAAGGCTTGCAGTGTTGCCAGTTCAATTGTTGTATCTTTCCGTAACATTTTTGGCATTTTGACATTAAAATTGCAAAAATGTCAATAAATCAGTTGTAAAAATGTCATAGTTCTTTCATGTCAGATGTCACAATTTGACTTAATCACAATTCATGCATGCAACCTTCGAACATATTATATGTTCGAAGCATGCAACCCAATAAAAACATATAGGGGAGTTCGGGGTTAACTGAACCTTGGGGTTGACTGGACCATTGGATTTAAACTAATTTTGCTTGTTTGAATTTTCCACCAATATTTCATTTGGAGTCTCTTTGATTGACACTACTGTGGATGTTAGTATGGTTGACGTAGCAAAGGTCGTGTTAGCTCCACAAAATAAAAACGATATTTGACAGCTAAGAGTAATTATTTATTGCTACATATTTTTTTTATTGTAAGAGTAATTTGTGGAAGTGTAAGTTTAAGTTTCTATCTGTTGATATTAGTATTTCATTGCCAAAAAACTAGTACAAAGCGAAAGTGCAAGAATGTAGGGGGTTCCCGGGGAACATGCATGTAGAACTGCCATGTGTTTTGGGGTTA